>CAUYRH010029499.1:0-146776 GCA_963574655.1 Perodicticus potto
TGTAGTCCCAGCTACTTGGGAGGCAGAGGCAGGAGACTCGCTTGAGCCCAGGAGCTGGAGGTTGCTGTGAGCTGTGATGCCACAGCACTCTATCCAGGGTGACAGCTTGAGGCTCTGTCTCAAAAAAAAAAAAAAAAAAAAAAGACTACTCAGTGTTGGCTCAGTGCTTGTAGCTCAGTGGCTAGAGCGCCAGCCGCATACACCGGAGCTGGCGGATTTGAATCCAACCCGGGCCTGCCAAACAATGACAACTACAACCAAAAAATAGCTGGGTGTTGTGGCGGTGCCTGTAGTCCCAGCTACTTGGGAGGCTGAGGCAAGAGAATCGCTTAAGCTCAGGAGTTTGAGGTTGCTGTGAGTTGTGACGCCATGGCACTCTACCAAGGGTGACATAGTGAGACTCTGTCTCAAAAAAGAAAAAGAAAAAGAAAAAAAGACTACTCTGTGTCTTCTATAACCAGCAGTGTTGGATTATGATAACCTCTGGGTGAGGGGAAGCAAGTAGTAAGTCCTATGATGGTACCTTCTTTCTGCCCTAGTCAGTTTTAGCCTCTCCCCATAGGAAAGTGCAGCCTAGGCAGAAAATAGCAACACAGCTAAACTGAATAGCAATACAGGGGAGGACAGATTTTCAAGCTGCTGGGACTTCAGTTTATCAGACATGGTACTAGAGTGAAACAAACTTTGTAAAATATGGCATTCCAAAAATCACCATAGGCTTTACTTTAGGACAGATCTTTTCCTTAGTACAAAATACAGCTTAGTATTTTGACCAAACACTAAGCTGTGCAGCCTTAGAGTGAGATACAAGGCCAAGGAGGGAATAGTCCTGGGCTTATGTGAACTGAATGGAGATTCCACGGGTAGCAGAGTTCTGTGAAATATAGAAATTTTGAACAGCCTGGTGGAGGGTCCTCATCAAATACCCTCCATTGAGAAATAGACACCCTGGAAGGCCACTCGTCCCTCAGGATTACATTTAGACCCTCCCTAAAATACCCGCAAACAGGCCCAGCACAGTGGCTCATGCCTGTAATCCTAGCACTCTGGGAGGCTGAGGTGGGTGGATTATCTGAGTTCACAGGTTCAAGACCAGCCTGAGCCAGAGTGAGACCTAGCCTCTACAAATAGCTGGGTGCCTGTATTCCCAGCTACTTGGAAGGCTGAGGCAAGAGAATTGTTTGAGCCCAAGAGTTTGAGGTTGCTGGGGTGGTGCCTGTGGCTTAAAGGAATAGGGTGCCGGCCCCATATGCCAGAGTGGTGGGTTCAAAGCCCAGTCCCGGCCAAAAACCGCAATAAAAAAAAAATAGTTTGAGGTTGCTGTGAGCTGTGATGGCATAGCACTCTACCAAGGGCAACAAAGTGAGACTCTGTCTCAAAGAAAAAAACAGACCTCAAAAGGATCAAGCCGGGCAGCGCCTGTAGCTCATCGGGTAGGGCGCTGGCCCCATATACCAAAGGTGGCAGGTTCAAGCCCGGCCTCAGCTGAACTGCAAAACAGAAAAATAGCTGGGCGTTGTGGCGGGCGCCTGTAGTCCTAGCTACTCGGGAGGCTGAGGCAAGAGAATTGCCTAAGCCCAGGAGTTGGAGGTTGTTGTGAGCCACGGCACTCTACCGAGGGAGATAAAGTGAGACTCTGTCTCTACAAAAAAAAAAAAAGGATCAAGCCATATTGTGGAATTTATAATGTATGTAGATATAATATGCACAACAATAACAAAAAGGACAGTGTCTGGTAAATGAAAACACTATTGCAGGATTTTCCCACCTTACCTGAGACGGTGCAATATCAAGTTTAAGTTGACTGTGATTAGTTAAGGATGCATTTTGTAATTACCAGGGCAACCGCTAAAGGAAATAAAAGAGATACAGCTGAAAAACCAACAGAAGAATAAAAACTGAATTGGGCGGCGACCGTGGCTCAGTGAGTAGGGCACCGGCCCCATATGCCAGAGGTGGCAGGTTCAAACCCAGCCCTGACCAAAAAAAACAAACTGCAAAAAACTCCCCCAAAAACTGAATATTAAAAATATGTTTGTTAACATGAAAGTGGGAAAGGAGGAACAAATCCAAAACAAATAATCATGTAATAGAGCTTAATCTGAGCATATCAGTAATTCTATAAAATGTAAATGGAGTAAAAGATGCGATTAAAAGGCAAGGATGGCTCGGTGCCTGTGGCTCAACAGGCTAAGGCGCCAGCCACGTACACCTGAGTTGGCGGGCTCGAATCCAGCCCGGGCCCGCCAAACAATGACGGCTGCAACCAAAAAATGGCCAGGCATTGTGGTGGTCGCCTGTAGTCCCAGCTACTTGGGAGGCGGAGACAGGAGACTCACTTGAGCCCAGGAATTGGAGGTTGCTGTGAGCTGTGATGCCACAGCACTCTATCTAGGGTGACAGCTTGAGGCTCTGTCTCAAAAAAAAAAAAAGGCAAGGATTTAAGCCTGGCACATCAAGAAGC
This sequence comes from Perodicticus potto, assembly GCA_963574655.1. Classification (NCBI taxonomy): domain Eukaryota; kingdom Metazoa; phylum Chordata; class Mammalia; order Primates; family Lorisidae; genus Perodicticus; species Perodicticus potto. The sequence continues at coordinate 2,465 of CAUYRH010029499.1, forward strand.
AACATCCCCGGGTGGTGCCTGTGGCTCATGGAGAGGGCGCTGGCCCCATATACCGGAGGTGACGGGTTCAAACCTGGCCTCGGCTGAACTGCAAAAAAACGGAAAAATAGCCGGGCGTTGTGGCAGGCACCTGTACTCCCAGCTACTTGGGAGACTGAAGCAAGAGAATCACTTAAGCCCAAGAGTTGGAAGTTGCTGTGAGCTGTGACGCCACAGCTCTCTACCCAGGGTGACAGCTTGAGATTTTGTCTCAAAAAAGAAAAGAAAGTCTGGCTCAACGTCTGTGGCTCAAGTGGCTAAGGCACCAGCCACCTACACCTGAGCTCGAGGTTTCAAATCCAGCCTGGGCCTGCCAAACAACAATGATGGCTACAACCAAAAAAATAGCTGGGTGTTGTAGGTACCTGTAGTCCCAGCTACTTGGGAGGCGGAGGCAGGAGACTTGCTTGAGCCCAGGAGTTGGAGGTTGCTGTGAGCTGTGATGCCACAGCACTCTACCCAGGGTGACAGCTTGAGGCTCTGTCTCAAAAACAAAACAAAACAAAACAAAACAAAAAACCCAACATAAACTGAAGGTAACATGATTTATCTGGAAGTTATATGGTACAGTCACTATTCACATCATTTAAAAACTCATAGTTATAAGAGGTATTTTAGACTAGCCATTTTAGAAGGAATAACTTGGTATATTATTTACAAGATCAATTTTGGGAATAAATCCAACAGAAATGCATTTGAATATCAGTTTTTCTGCTTGTTATCTTGCTAATCTTAGTGTATTTATCTAGATAACCATATATAGGTTAAACAATACATATCTGTTAGGGTTGCTATAAATATAATAGTGATAATTTATGTCAAAGAGCTGGCACATGAATAGGAGCTCAAAAATGTGTTCTTTTCCTACCAAGTGTTGCCTTGGTGTCTGCCATGTTGCTCCCCAAAGGTGCTATAGGAGCCATCACGGTGCTTGTAGTTCAACTGCCTCTGGTAACCTGGAATGGAAGGTTAATGAAACAACATGGCAGATTACTGGTCATGCTGATGCCAAAGAAAAATACCAAAATGTGTTGGCTTTTCTTGTGACCTTTCTTAAATTGGTTGTCTTATATTAGACAGTTCTGAGCCCTAAACATTGTAGTGGAGGTTGGAGAGTGGCTAGTTTCTATGAAATTAAGTGTCTTTATATTCTTATCATAGTAGCTACCATAGTAATTAGTTAATGTATCATAGTATTGATAAGCAACTGAAGTCTCTCTTAGGAAAATCTGGTTGAAATGACAATGTGAATTTTCTACTTGCTCATTCAGTCACTTACCAGTATTGAGATAACCAATGGCTTTGGACTTGATATCTGAAGTCAGCTGCTGTGTTTCATTCAGATAATTCAGAACATAGATGTTAGGAGCAAAGAGGGCCATATTCTGTTCTCCACAGCCGTAGGGCATCTGGAGTAGATCTTGTGTGTTTTGCATGGCAGAGCCTAATATATCTCCTAGAGAATGAGATGAGAAGTCATACAGTTTAAAGATTATAACCTACCAGAGGGTGGCGCCTGTGGCTCAGTAAGTAGGGTGCCGGCCCCATATATTGACCCAGCCCCATCTAAACTGTAACAGAAAAATAGCCAGGTGTTGTGGTGGGTGCCTATTAGTCCCAGCCACTCAGGAGGCTGAGGCAAGAGAATCGCCTAAGCCCAAGAGCTGGAGGTTGCTGTGAGTGTGATGCCACAGCTACTGAGGGCGACAAAGTGAGACTTTAAAAAAAAAAAAAAAAAAAAAAAATATATATATATATATATATACACACACACATACATATATATAACCTACCAGAATCATTAAGAAGAAACTATTAATTGAGCTAAAATAAATGAGAATTTATAAGAAGGGTGAGACTTCTAGGGATATAAATATGACTGGAAGCAACAAACAGGTCCAAAGAAGGAGAGGAAAAGGAAGTTAAAATTATAGTTGTCATTTTTGTTAAGTATTTATAGAAATAAATATAGTAGAAACTGTTAATGCCAAAATCACTAGCAGCTAGGGACTTACCCAAAACTGAGACAGAGGCTCGGGCAGATTCTTCTACCATATTTGGTGGCAGCTTCAGGGATAATTTCTCAGTTATCTCGGCACCTAAATAAAGAAATCAGCCATGTGAAAATTATTTTTGCATTTTATTTTTCTGGAGAGCTCTATGACCCAGAAGTTAGGACTATGCTTACATCTGAACATATCCTGAAAAGTTGTCCCTCTTGAATAGAAGTTTTTCAATGTCTTAAAAATAGGCTACTGGGATTCTGAGATTTCCAGAATTTCTTCTCTAATTATACTTTCCCTTATAAATTGCATCTCAAAAGAAGATAACAGACTGGTAAGAGTTGGGTGTCTGTGATTCCATTTCAGTCATCTGATGGCTTACACAAGATGGCTACCATAAGATGATCTATTTAGTGCCCATCTCAACTTCCTTACTCAACAGTATTATGGGAAAAAATCCCAACAATGCACTTTATGTGTATAAGCAAAGGAAAAATTTCTCTAAAGGTCCATATTTTTACAATAATTCTATGTCCTTTCTTCATATATAAAGATAGTATTTTTTGAAAAACTTAGAAAATAATGATGAGGAGGTGAACATGAATAGTATTTGACTCATTGAAAATAAAATAATTGCTACTGACAAACATACATTTACTACCATTTTAATCTTGGCTAATGATTTGAAGATGACGAGAGAATTGTAGTATTTATTTTCATACTAAATCCCTCATAAAATTAGAAGTAAATTTTTATAAATTATACAGATAACTTAAGCAAAGACAGAGAACAAATGAACAAGTGAAATAAAATGTTTTGACTCATTGAAAATAAAATAATTGTTACTGGTTAACATAAATTTACTGTCATTTTAATCTTTGTCACATGTCACTTCCGACACCATTTGTCAGGGCCCAGTAGTGGCCAGGTCTCGGCTTGGCTTTAACTAGGTTCCTGACGTGGACCAGTAAGTTACCTTGCTCAGGTCTCTTAGGTGCCTGAGGGCTATCTATTTTAGCTAGAGAGAGTCTTAGAGAGAGTAAAGCAGTCTTCTTAGAAAGATAGATCTTAGTTTTTAGCAGAGCTTGGTAATCTTCAGCAGAGAGATGCCGTGCTGGTGTTCTGCAGGCAGGAAAGGAGACAGAGTCAGAGTAAGTGAGTCAGTGATAGAATGTGCAAGCTCCTGATTGCCTTCTCCTCCAGCCTAATATAAGGCTGATCTCGTGCGTCTGTAGAGACTGCCAATTCACCACTGTTCTCATCTCGCGAGCTCTCATGCTTGTTAGGAGAGCTAAATCCCTGTCCATGCCCTTTCCATCAAGGTGTTCCATTATTGAGTTATACAGGTATTTCTTTTTTTTTTTTAATTTTTATTAAATTGTAATTGTGTACATTGGTGCAATCATGGGGCACAATGTTCTGACTTCATACAACAATCTGAAATATTTTCATTGAACTATTTAACATAGCCTTCATGGCCTTTTAATCACTATATGAAGACATTTATATTCTACATTTAGTAATTTTCACTAGTACCCTTATAAGATGCACCGTAAATGTGATCCCACCAATCACCCTCCCTCCATCCATCTTCCCCCTTCCCCTCCCCTCCCTTGCCCCCCTCCCCATTTCTTGTGCTATAACTGGGTTTTAGCCTTTATATGAAAGCTACAGATTAGCTTCATAGTAGGGCTGAGTACTTTGGATACTTTTTCTTCCATTCTTGAGATACTTTGCTAAGAAGAATAGGTTTAAAGAGTGTCAGAGAAATTCTTTCCTTTTAAAATAAAATTATTTGGCTTGTATTTTTCTACCCAGGGGTTCCAGGAGAGGTTCTGGGGAATACTAGAGTGTTATCTTATTAAGGAATCCATTAGCACTTATTCATGCTAATCCATTTAAATTTGCATAAACATCTTAATGGCTTAAAGAAAAATCTATAGGCCAGAGATGCTGGAAATTTCTCAGTGCAAAGCCTTTTACCCAGTTCATTGCTTTCCTCTTATTATAACTATGGACAACCCCCAGGGACTGTTTCCCTAAAGTAGCTATGGAAAGGTTTGCGTTAAAACACTAGGATCATATCCCTGAAAATACAGTGTCTTTTTAGCAGTATCGGTAAATTTGCAAGAGCAATATTATAACTAATGTGACTATATAATCTACAGTTATTCTTGTAATAGGGAGTTCCACAGAGATACCTCAGGAAAGTCTTAAATTCTTGCTAAAGACTCAAGAACAGAAGCAAGTATTCTGAGGAAGAATTGTTTAAAAATCCTACCAATATGATGCTTCTAGATAAGTAACCTAGACAGCTACTTTAAGATAAACCTACAGGTGATCTTCCCCATATCACAGCTAGTTATAATGTATGCTCTTTTCATCTTTCCTATGCCACCTTGCTGGGATTGGCAGGTGTCTATGCCTATCATATGCTTCTCCTTTTGCTCATAAATCTTCCACAGAAACTATTCTTTGGGGCACTTAGTCATTGCAGTATATTTGGGCATTGAAATTTTATTACATTTCTTTACATAATTGCAATAAAGAAATGATAATAAAAAGAATTAAGTGCCAGAATATGTATTTTATTTTTGAGTATCGAAAATGTTCTTGTAACAACCTAAAATATATATCAGAGATTTGCAATATTTAAAATAAATATTGGTTTTCTGGATGTACTGTAAAATTGCCTTAAATAAAATGAGATTTTTGGACTAAATATCTTTTAATTATAAGACAGACAAATCCCTAGGGAGGAGCATAACTTTCTTGTCTACGAGCAACCAGCCATACCCAGAAGTCCCAAGCATCTGAATAGCTAATGGTCATAGGGTGCTCTTAGTTAGAACATTATCTCTGTGAATTTGATGAGGCTTGAGAGTCCCTGAGATTCTAATACAGGGGAACAAAAGCCATACCTACTTTGGAGTAAACAGAATCCCAGAATCATAGAGGGTATTTAGGTAATGGCTGCCCATTCTCTGCGGTTTTCACCCCGTCCCAGAAAGCTTGAAGAAATCTACCAGATCCTCATTGAACTCTGAGTTTCTTGAAACCTAAGCAGATTCCAGATCCGAACTGTTTACCTGGAAGGCCCCTGGACTAGGAGCCTTGCCCAGATATTGCATTAACTACCAAAAGCCTCACAGCTACTGGCTATAAGAAGTGTTTAAGTTCCCCTTGCCTCAACAGTTCCTCAGCTATGTTGTGTTTGGAGACTCTTATTTGAAGCTGAGGACATCATTCCTTCCCAGGTACTTCCCACCTCAACATTCACCTTCAGAACTTCAGCCTCAGTAGTATCAAGTTCACTATGAATTAAATCTCAGCTCTGACTTAAAGCACTGGAAACAGTCGTGGTTTTAATCTATCTTTAATAAGTCAGCACACTGAATTTTTCTGGAATATCTTCTGTTGGCAGTGTAAGCATAGGATTCGCTATCAGAGGCAGCACTGCCTTTTATCTCTCACTTTTACCAGGACTTCTCCTCTACCGCTGAGTAAAGCAGGGATCAGATGGCTCTCGGTTTAGTTTAAGACAGACTTTCACATGGTGTTTTCCATCACAGGGTGAGAAAAGCAAAAACATAAAGCCAGGAACTGCTGTTATAGGTCTGCATTTCAGACATTGTGAACACTTTCTAATTATTTTAAAAGAAAAAACGAGAGAGGGAAGGAGGGAGGAGGAAGGAAGGAGGAAAAGGAAGGAAAGAAGAGAGAGAAAAAGAGGAAAAAGGAAAGAAAGGAGAGGGGGAAAAAGGGAAGAAAGGAAAGAAATAAAGGAAAGAAAAGGATGAAGAAAAAGAAATAAGAAATATCAGGCTCAATTTTCAGATGGAGTCTAGCACATTCTGTTGCTTTTCTTTCTTTCTTTCTTTTTTTTTTTAAGCATTTGTACTTCACTTGCTGTGACTTAAGAGTCTAAAGATACTCTTCTGATATTATTTTTGTAAGAGTGGTAGCTAGAAATAAATGAAGATGTTTTAAAATTAGGCAGTCTGTGCAAATCATTTCTGAAATTGTGCACTGCCTTGGTCAGTGGAAGTGAAGCCTGTTGGTTAGCATTTGACCCTTAAGCATTCTTAGTTGGGATGGTTTTGTTTTTCCTTCCTTCATTCTTGGGAGTAAAGAAGTTGGCTTTTATTGATAGAGCCATCAGGGACTGAAAAACAAAAGATGTCTTTCATTTCAGAGGCATGATTTAAAAACTGTCAGCCATGGGCAGGATCTGGTTTTCAGAAATGTTTTGTTTGGCTTTTTTTGTATTTTGAAAATGGACTTAGTTGCCAACACGTAATGACAGTACAAAAAAGACACATACTGGCTGAGGTAAGGTAGTGGCTGCTACTTTTGAACTAGATAGACTGTTACTCTACCTTTAGCTAGCTAACACAGCTAGCTTTTCTGGCTGTTATCTACCTGGACAGTGGGCATTTGCAGTTCCTCATTAAAAGTTTATACTAAGTAGTTCATACTTCATTTCATTGCATGTTTCTAAGGATACTGCCATCGTTGCTGTTCTTCTCTATGAATTTGTAAGGATCTGGGAACTCACAAGGATAGAAAGAATTATTGTATATAACCTTAAAGACTCTGGACTGACATTATTTATATTCTTACTGTACCGATTCAATATAGGTTTCATGGAGCTCACATTTATGCCGTATGTATAATTATTACTAGATTTATGAGTGGAGTGAGCCTTTTAAAATTAATGATGTGACTTAGATGTACTTAAGGAAAGTAAATTCATTCAAATGTAATGAGATTGTTGACAAATGAAAATACCGAAATTTTGGAAAAAGATTTTGGTCAAGGAATGCATTCTCTAAAAGAATGATTTTATGTTTTTTTAAGAAGAAAAGGAAATAAATGTAACATTTACTTATTAAGTACCTGAAAATATCACATAATTTAATATTTTAATTCACCTTTGCTTTGTCTGGATTAAAAAGCAAATAAACAAGCACAAGTGAATCAAATGTTTCAGTAAGGCCAAGTATTTCTACCTATAAGTATGATTTCACTTTGGAAGCAGCACATGGTCCCTATGCTTTTTTTTTCAGTAAAGAAATTATAATAGCAATTCCTAATCTATGGAAACCGTTAAGGTTACCTTATGTGAAGGCTCTTACCATTTTTTAAATTTAGTTTTAAGACTGTGTACTTCAAACTTTAATTAACACAATGATTGAAAAAAAGGTTTGCCTTTAGAGAATAAGAGTAAAATAATATGTCTACCTTGAACCTAATGAGGGAAAGGTGACATATAACTAAGTGAATTACATTATAAGGATTAAGTTAGAAATTGAACCCTGAAAGAGGTTTGAAGTAAACTTTTGACTTATTTGGGAGTTCGTAGGAAAGTCAAGCAAGGATTCAGTTTTTTATAAAAAGCAGGAAAAACTATTGTACCTGTCTGAATATAAGGAGATCCCAAGATATGGGTGTTCACTTATTTTCCCAGCGAGACATTTGCATATAGAGGGTGCCAAAAAAAGGCATACAGATTTTAAGCAAGAGAAAAACTGTATTAAGTTTGTAATACTCAAGTCACGTTTGACTTCTGCAATTACGCGGTGCTCAACGTGACTTGTTTTCATCCTTTATTATTAGTATATATTGAGTATTACAATTTTATCTTTTTTTTTTGAGACAGAGTCTCACTATGTCGCCCTCAGTAGAGTGCTGTGGAGTCACAGCTCACAGCAACCTCAAACTCTTGGGCTTAAGTGATTCTCTTGCCTCAGCCTCCCAAGTAGCTGGGGCTATAGGCGCCTGCCACAATGCCCTGCTGTTTTTGTTGTTGTTGTTATAGTTGTCATTTTTGTTTAGAAAGCCTGGGCCAGGTTTGAACCCGCCAACCCCAGTGTATGTGGCCGGTGCCCTAACCACTGACCTATGGGCGCTGAACCTGAGTCGTATTATAATTTTAATACAGTCTTTTCCTTTTTTAAAATGTGTATATATTATTTTGTCACCCTCGGGGTAAAACTTTTATGCATGTAGATAAAATGGTCAAATATATACCTACATTTGTAATCAATTTAGTTTTACATATATATTTTAAAATCATGCCTTATATAAAATGTAGAAATATGACTATCCCCCACCCTTCATTGATTGATTTTATTCAAATTCCTCACACCTGATTTGGCACTAGTATCTTTGTCATCACTAAATCCCCTGTTTTGAGGCATCTCATCTAATTTTCCAGCACACATTATTTCTGCCTACATTTTTTCAGATTCAAAGTATTATTTAATACAAATATAATTTTGTCACTCTAAATTGCATGCCAAACCTATGAGCATCATTTGCACAGTAGGGAGACAGTTATTAAAAAAAATTGTTCTATCGATGAATATTTTTGACCTCCAGCATGTAACTACTGATAATAGTGCTTTTAAAAGTTATTTTTCCATGGTATACATACACCACAATTTATTAATCCGTTCATGGGTTGATGGGCCCTTGGGCTTCTTTCATGAGTTGGAAATTATGAATTGGGCTACAGTAAACATTCCAGTACAAATATCTTTGTTGTAAAGTGATTTTTGGTCTTCTGGATATACCAGAAGAAGAATTACAGGATCAAATAGCAGGTCTACTTTTAGATCCCTAAGTGTTCTCCAAACTTCTTTCCAAAAGGAATGTATTAACTTGCCTTGGAATATTATGCAGCTTTAAAAAAGATGGAGCCTTTATCTCTTTTATGTTTACATGGATGGAGCTGGAACATATTCTTCTTAGTAAAGTATCTCAAGAATGGAAGAAAGAGTATTCAGTGTACTGAGTACTATTATGAAACCAATATATAATCACCCACACTTTCATATGAAAGATAAAACACAACTATAGCCCAGGATGAAGAAGGGAAGAGCAGATGGAGGGGAGGGGCGAGGTCGGATGGAGGAAGGGTAATGGGTGGGACCACACTTAACAGTGCATATTGCAAGGGTACGTGTCAAATCTATTAAGTGTAGAATATAAGTATCTTAACAAAATAATTAAGTGAGCTGAAGGCTGTGTTAACCAGTTTGATGTAAGCATTCCAAATTGTATATAAAATCAGCACATTGTACCCCATAAATGCATTAATGTATACAGTTATGATTTAATAAAAAAAAGTTGCTTTTCTTTAGGGTTAGTGTCTCACACCTGTAATCATGGCACTCTAGCAGGCTGAGGTGGGATGATTGTTTAAGCTCAGCAATTTAAGACCAGCCTGAGCAAGAGTAAGACTCAATCTCTATTAAAAATAGAAAAATTATCCAGGCATTGTAGGCATGTGTAGGCCCAGCTACTCTTGAGGCCGAGGCAGGAGGATTGCTTGAGCCCAGGAGTTTGAGATTGCTATGAGCTAGGCTGGTGCCCTGGTATTCTAGTCTGGGCAACAGAATGAGACTCTTCTGTCTCAAAAAATAAAATAAAGGTTACTTTTAAAAACCTTTTTTACAATAATATCTATAATTCATAATTGTGAGAAATAATAACTAAGTGTATGTTGAATTTTTGCTTGCAAAAAGAATTTATTAGATTAGAGCTCTAATCATTTAAAACTATTAATGAAACTATTAACTGAAACTATTGTTTCAGTCTAATGTATTTTCTTCAAAGATAACTCTGTCTTATATCATAAAGTAATAAGGAGACTTAGATAAGGATTTGACTCTGAGGTGATTCTTTCCTGAGAAATGATCTTGGGGAAAAAAAAATTTGCCTTATCTTTAGACATATGTAACATTTACTTGCTTTTTCTTTTCCTTTTCAAGGTTATTTTTTAAATCTTCAGTAATATATAGTAAAATGTAATAAAGCAGATAACCTGGAGTAGGGAAACCATGTCATGGCAAGTTAAGGTGTTGTTAGTAATTTTGTGAGTTTTGTTCTTACCTGAGTGTATATCATAATCTTTAAAATACCCATTTATTAAAGAAATATTTCTATAAAAATGATACCAAGTGAGTAGATAAAGGTATACATTATGTGGTAGACATTTGCTATGAATGTTTCTATAGTTGTATAATAATATTTACTTGTATGTGAGATCTTTATTGAAAAATAGCACTTAATTTGGCTGGTGGTGGTGTCCTTGTTATTTCTTGATAACCATGAACTACACCATTAACCACAAACTACAGAAGATAAGAACAGCTGGTGTTTTTAAAACAAAGGGTAATAGGAGAGACCATAGTGCTTGGGAATATGAGAGGATTTAGAATTCGTGATAGTAATTTCTATCTTGGCTATTCAATGACATGCTTACTTTAAAGCATTTAAACAAAATGAAGTGACAAATACTTTTATATCTTTTATGAAAACATCTATTGTGGTAACATTTTGGAAAAAAAGAATCATTCGCTTTCACTCTGGGGCGTCCAGACAGAAGCTTTGTATGAAAAATGGTTTATGTCATTAATGTACAAAAAATATAATCTAGTACTATATATTAGCAATACATTTTACCAGTGAAATTAATGATAAATTATCATTTTTATCTTTTAATAGTGGAAAGAGTGGAACGAGAAAACCTTTCAGACTATTGTGTTCTGGGCCAGCGTCCAATGCATTTACCAAATATGAACCAGCTGGCATCCCTGGGGAAAACCAACGAACAGTCTCCTCACAGCCAGATCCACCACAGCACTCCAATCCGAAACCAAGTGCCCGCGTTACAGCCCATCATGAGCCCTGGTCTTCTTTCTCCCCAGCTCAGTCCACAACTTGTAAGGCAACAAATAGCCATGGCCCATCTGATAAACCAACAGATTGCTGTTAGCCGGCTCCTAGCTCACCAGCATCCCCAAGCCATCAACCAGCAGTTCCTGAACCATCCTCCCATTCCCAGGGCAGTTAAGCCAGAGCCAACCAACTCTTCTGTGGAAGTTTCTCCAGATATTTACCAGCAAGTCAGAGATGAGCTGAAGAGGGCCAGTGTGTCCCAAGCTGTGTTTGCGAGAGTGGCATTTAACCGCACACAGGTACAATTAGCACTGAACAGTATAATTGGTGGTTAAGAATTAACACTAGGGAAAGAATTGTGATGTCTTCTTAGTTATTTTACATCTCTTTAAAAATTTTTTGTGGCTCTCAGAGTATGTAGAATTAGTTAATTAATGGTCCTTAATTCATAAAACACTATCACAACTCACTGATTCATGCATAACCCTAGTTAATTAATAATTTTAAAATTTTCCATAGGTTTAGAGGGTACAAGTTGGGTTTTGTTACGGGGATAGATTGTATAGCAAAGAAATTAGAGCTTTTTTAGTACCCGTCACCTGAATAGTGTACATTGTACCCAATATGTAAGTTTTGATCCTTCATGTCAGTAATGTAATGAACATGTGTGAACCTACCACCCACCTCAGGACCCCGAATGTCACCAGTGTCTTGAGTCTTTGTATTTAGTCCTCTCTCATCCTCTTCATCTGCATTTCCCTGGATGTAAACTTGATCTTTAATTTTATAATTATCACTCCCTATTGCTTTTTTAAAAAATTAGTTGGAAACTATTTATGCATGCCCAAACTATTTACTGTTACCCTTATTTTTGAACTTTATAAAAGAAGTATCATTATATGTCATAAACTTACAATTTTAATAACCCCCTCAGAATGTACAAGTTAGAGTTAAGATATTGATAAAGTGACAATGGATAGTTTGCTTATATTTTAATGTTTTGAGAGAATTGTATGCAGTATAATATTTAATGATAAAAGGTAAACAATTAAATTCATGCATGTCTTATTTTGTTGAAGGCTACTTTTATGAAAGGCAATCTTTCCTACCAGAGGTTCTTAAACTTGAGTATGCATCAACCCCCCTGTTAACAGCAGATTGGTGAGCCTCATTCAGGGTCTCTGATAATAGTATGTTTCAGGTGGGGCCCAGAAATTTACATTTCTAACAAGATCCCAGGCAATGCTGTTGTTACTAGTCAAGGGGCCACATTTTCAGCCCCTATATCATAACAAAGAAGTAAAGATGCCTAACCTTGGAGAGCTAACACTCTAGTAGTGAAACCAGAGTATTGTACTAAAATATGAAATATGGTGAATAACATAGGAGAGTATAACCAATGATTGTAGAGAAAGTTCATGGCAAGGTGGGGTTAGGATTACTTTCAGTAGAATAAATATGGTAAATCTTCAAGAGGCAATAGGTTTCAGTTTAGCCATGCTTCTAAATGCAAGGCAGGAAGCGAAGCTCTGTGCAGATGCAAAGAGGAAAAATATTACAGGCAAACGCATGCGTAAACAACTAGATTAGAGAATTAGGTTGCCTGGGAGTGAGATCTTGAAGGACAAATAAAATTTAACAGGCAGTGATGAAGAAAAAGCTTATCTTATGCAAAGCAAATTCATGAGAAAAATATTGAGTCAAAAATGAAGGAATAGTTGATAATAAAGTTAGATAAGAAAACTTAAAGCTGGTGGCACAGAACAAAAAAGTCTTGAGGGCCATGCTAAGAACTTTTAACTTTAATACCCACTGGAAAACATTGAAGGAATATGCTATGATCCAATAATCAGAAGTAGATCTTTGGGAGTTTTTTTAATCTCTCACAATAGCAAGAGCATAGGAATATCATTTAGGAGGCTGCCGCAAGTGTCCAGATGAAATGTGTAGAGGCTTGAACTAGGCTTGTGGCAATGGAGTGGAGGATATATAGAGTCAGGAGACATTGTGGAAACAAAATTGACAGTGTGTGAATAGATTAAGAGGTAATGAGTAAAGATAACACCAAAGTTTGAGCCTATGACTGAGAATAAAGGTATAATTATTAAGAGAATCAAGGAAAATTTTGAAAGAGTGGAATAAGGTTAAAGTGATTATTTTGTGTTGAGTTATTTTGACTTTGAAGTTCTGGACAACTTTGTAAGTGAAGATATGCAGCAGTCATTGAAAGTATGAGTTTAGTAGTAAGAGCAATTGTCAGGGATAGAGCCTGGGATTAGAAGAGTCACAGATGGAAGGGAAGAAACTGCTACTATCACTTCCACCTCTATCACCAGCAGCAGGACCATAAAAAGAGACAGAAGAAACATCAGGGGAGATGTGGGTATGGCAGGTGAAGATGGAAGAATAGGGTGATGGCAGTGAGCGTACAGAAGACATGAGTGGAGAGTTTCCCAAAGGAGACTTGTCCATGTGTGGAAAGCTGGGAAGTCTCACAGGGAGGGTCTTGAAAAACCATGCCATGAATCTCGGAAGTTGGTTGGAAGAAGGCTTTGGCAGACTTTAGAGTATAATTTCACTGGAGTGGGTGGGGGGAGGGCCAGGAGCTGGAATTTAGGAATTGAAGAACTATTCATTGTTAAGGATGGAAAAGCAGTTTACTTTTTCCAAAATTTGGTTTTGAAAGGGAGGCCCAAAATGTGTGGACATCTTGAATGTGATGGGGAGTTGATTTGCAAATCATAGGATTTGTGAGATTGCTTGAGGCCTCACAGCATGGACTAGTGATGGTACTAAACATTGTGGCTGAAATGGTCTTCAGCTTCTGCTGGAGCTGCAGTAGGACAGGAAGAAACTGTGGGATTGTTTTAGATTTGGTGCTGACATATTAGGTATGGCAGGAGACCCAAAGAGGTGAAATGTCTTGCTCCCTTAACTAACTCTTAGCTAATTTAGATAGTCTAATATTGATGAGTCTATTTTCGTCGCGTGAAAATGAGTTTGGAGGTTCAGTTTGCACATGTTTAAGACATCACTCTAATACTTTGCTCTCGTGACTCAGAGTACTCAGGCAGCATTTGTGTGTTCACGGTAAAATACTAATTAGAAGGATGTGTCTTTTGACTCTGTATTTCATAGTTCTGTGTGTGTGTGTTTTCATCTACCATTTATGTGCATGAATAGACATTTCATGGCTGACCAACATTTTATTGCCTGGTTGTGTGTATAGCTCTTTTGGCTAAGGATAATATTGAAAGCAGAGTTAAAACCAAGTAACATATTACTTTGGATTTTAAAAGCAAACATAGTATACATTTTACCCAAATAGCATGAAGCATGAGAGTAGATTCACAATGAGGCAAGGGAAGAGACAGACCAAATTGGTGAGAGGGTGTGCTCTGCCAAGACCCCAGACTCCTGGAGGTCTGCCTTCTCCCATACAATCCTTTTGTCTATTTTTATAGATTAATGATTTTTTTTTGGCATTGCCATCTTTCAAGTGCCAAGTTATAAAAGGTCTAATTGAAGCACGGAACACATTTTATTATTTTCCTTCTGCCATTAAATTTGTATGATGGCTACACCCAGAAAAAAACATTCACTTTCAATCAACATGAGCTTGAGTTCATGGGCCAGCCTTGAGGATATCAAATGGAAACTGCATAGGAATGTATGAGTATTTCCTTTTAAAATTCTGCTTTTAATTTGGGAGAGCTTTTCATCCCTCTGGGATCGTAACCTGTTGTATATAAAGCCCAACCTAATCAAGGTAGATGGTATTGACAGAATGACATAGTTTGAACTTAAGCAGGAGGTCAGCAGGCAGATTGTTTTTGCTATACGTACTATAGCCACTAACAGCAAGACTGGGCAGCTGGTTTTATCAGCAGCATTGTTAAATGGAAAGTAGGTATAGATGTGTTATACCCCATGAAACCAAATGTAGATTTTCCAAATATAGAGATTTTTTGAGTGAAATCATACATTTATTGATAATATAGTAACTTACCAGCTCTAATAATAAACAAATAAAAGTAAACATTGTATCACTATTGTCAGTCTATTGAATATTTTCCAGAAATTGTTCATGATCTCTATTATTCATATATTATCAAATACATATTCCCATCCTGTTTTGTCTTCCTGAATTTGTGCTTGATGATTGTGCCGAGAACAGATCTAGCTTGTGTGTGTGTGTGTGAGTATAATTTGCAAACATTCATAAATAAAGCTAGAAATATAAAAAAAGTTTTGGCTTAGTTTTCCATGTTTAAGACTTCTATATGAAAAACTCAAATTCACAATAAATAGCATGCAAAGTGTTAGTTCTCCAGGGGAAACCATTATTTACCTCATTATGGATGATCTGTTGCTGCTTTATCATTTGATGATGTAAAATAACATAATTAATGCATTTGTTTGATAAAATGATGTCCTATCCATGCTTCATGACAAGCTCATGGCTTCTGCTGGAGTCAGAGATAGACAACCTTTTGCCAGTCTGATTTTATTTTTTACTGTCATTTTATCCATTACATTTTTCTTTTGATTTGTTAACAAAAATGGATTGTCTAAAGAAAATAAAGACAATAAAGACATCTCTTTCTAGAAGAGATACAGCACCTTTGATATCATGCAATTCCAGGATATGGAATCTCCAGCATGAGACTACGATTAATGTATTTCTAGATGTGGGAAGATTCCGGGTGCAGGAGAAGTTCACATCCTCTCTGTGTCATTAGGACGGGTATTGTAACCCTACATAAAATATACCCTGAGTATTACACTTTTTTTTTTAACTAATCTATTGAAAGGTATCTGAAGATTTTTATGGCATATGGAACTTAATGAGAACTGGTATTTTCTGACTTGCCCACTAATATTCAGACAATCTGTGACACATTTCTAGGCACTTACACTTATGGCCAAAGTGAGATGGTCAGGGAGCTGAGGCAGGTAACATCCTTGGTCTGTTTTTGGTGTTCTCTCCCACCCTCCTTCATTTTACTTCTGAAAGCCTATGTCTGCTACCGGCCTCTTCATTTAAAGGACTCTCATCAGGCTGCTGATTTCCCTTTGCTTATCCTGGATGAGAGCCGGAAGTGCTTACCCTCTGTCGGGTAAAGGAGCGTGATATCCCCGCTCCTTTGCCTCCTGGAGTAGGACACTGTGAAGCTTTGACACAGGGCCAGAGCTATCTGCAGAACTAGGCAGAGGCTGGATTTTGCTTGGGTTTCTTCCCTTCCCTGTCCTGCCTCTCTCTTTCTCACCAGTTTTCCTTGGAAGCACCTCCTTAATAAATCACACACATGGGTATCTTTATCTCAGAATCCGCATTTTGTTCTAGACTATAGGTCCATGCCATTGCTTGCTTAAGGGGCATTTGGTACTGCTGTGAGATAGTAGTTTGTTTAAAAAATATTTATAGTTTTATACCCATTTCCTTTACAAATCAAAAAGGATATGTAATTATGAGACTAAATCATAGTATAGGATTCTTTACTGTGCTTCTTTCTTTTGAAAATATTACTACTATTGTTATTTTAAACCAGAGCCCCTTGTAGTACTACAACCCAATGGATTAATACTGTCCAGATTTGCTTGTACATATCGGATGTGGAGCCTGAGGGCGGGGAAGAGGGAGAGGGAGGGATTAGAAAGGGACAGGGAGAGAGAGATAGAGAGGAAGGAGGAGAGAAAGGAACTGACAGTGAGACAAACAGACATTGGATTTGAGGTGAAGTTTGAGTCAACAAACTTGACTTCTATGAAAACCACCCTTGCTAAATGTGAATGTAAATTATGTGACTGTGGGACTTTTAGAGTAGCTTCAGTTCTTGACCCTGCCCCATCTCCTGATGGCATCTGTGGAAACAGTAAATGTAGGAAGCAATAGCACCAGTGTTCTATCAAGTTTTATTTTTTTCATATTCACTTATAATATTGTTTATATCTTGAATTTATTTTAATACTGACATGTTTATACATACTAGGCCTATGAACATGAAATAAGTTGCTTGACTGTTTACTTTGTTTATATTTTGGCCTTTTGACAGTTGTATTATGCCTAACCAGAAGCATTCTTTAGCTCTTTGTTACTTTATGGACTTAAAAATATTAATTAGGGGCTTATGCCAGTATGGAAACGTCTGTGACAGTATTCTAGAAAACTTAATATTACCAAGGAGTGAATGTAGAATGTCCACTGACCTATAATAAGCACAGTTTCATAAAATATGTACAGCGAATCTTTCTTAATAGATAAACTGTTCTCTAATTTATTTAAAAATCCAATGACCTACATATTCATATGTTCAGAAATCCCCCATTTACTAACATTGTTTCTCCTCTGAGACCTTCCATCTGAACAAATCTGTTAAATGAAGTAGAGGAAGCTTTGATCCAAAGTAGGCTAAGTCCAGTGGAATGGATGCCCTGCCACGTGTGAATGGGAGCATTAGAATGCCAGAAAAGGGAAATTAGGTGTGATTCTTATATAATCTCTATACCACTGTCTTCTTACCTTGGTGACAGACTTTGGGAAACATTCTCATGGAAGGAATCAGCAATAAGAAGTTTGTGTCATTTGAAAATAAGATGTTTGCTACATTTGTATTTTTTATATAGTATAGCTATTTTTTTTTCCCCTCTAGCAGTTCATACCATTACTCAGAAAATCTCAGGGTGATTTTGTGTCTCAGATAGTTCTGCTGAGCCAATTCTTAGAAGCAAGTCTTCAGGAGAACCACAGATGTGTTTTACAAAATGTTTTATTCTTTCGTAACAGTAGGTCTTTAATTTGGTATCTTGCTCCTTCTTCAGTTCAATAAAAAAGTCATAGGTTACACAGTATGCAGCCTGTTTTCAAAGGGCTTGCTTGAGAAAGCTGTGCACGCTGGTCTTACCTGTTTGAGAACAGGATTTTAAAAATCCTATGGGAGCTCATTTGGTTGAACTGTCCTTATTTGGCTATTTCCTTAGTTTATATGTGACTTTGCAAAAAAAAAAAAAAAAAAATCTACACTTTACTCATCAAAGCCCCATCATTTGAAGAAACTTAAGACCAGGGTCATAAATACAATTTATGAAGTCACTCAGTAACTGGAGAATGTTTTCAATATCTTGGAAAGTTAGGTTGAATGGTGCATCAGGAAAAGGTGGCAGTAAGGTCAACTGCTGGAAATGCAAACGTTCTTGTGTAAAATGACATGAATTTTGCTTTTGTGCCTTATTGACTCAGGGTTTATAGTACATGCATACTGCAAATTATTAAGATTAAATATGGCTAAGGAATTGTTGAAGACTACATTTTGAAGTGGTACAATTAGGAAGAAATGTGAAGCAACAAAATGAAAATCTTGGCAACCAAAAAGTCTGAGCTTCAGTGTGTTACCAATCAGTTCCTTAAGAGAAGAAACTTCTCTTTTAAAGCCTTTGTTTGATTTATACTATTATTAGCCAAAGATAGGCACATTTTAATTATATGTACAATTTATATTTGTAGAAAACTTGACCTTAAAGATGTTCAGAATCCTTGTCAGCCAACATCTGTTCTCAGTCATCATTATTTTTCAGTATCCAGTAGAGATACAGGTGCTGAGCAAGTCAGAGAGTAATAGAATATAATGTGAATCCAGGGGTCTTGGCTCCATGGTCCAGTGAGCTGGTTATAAACTGACAAGGAAACCTGTGAGAAAAAGGAAGTCCACTCACTGAAATATGGGCTGTAAATATGAACTGCTGCAGATGAGGCATAAAGCTGTTATTGAGTTTTGAAGTAAATAATATACCCTCTTTTGATTTCAGAACATTGTATTAATAAAGTAGGAAGACATGTCCCTGCTTGCCTCATAAAATAAACCGTCTTTCATTTCAGAATCACTGGCTTGAACTGATAGATTCAAAGATTATAATAATATTAATATCTCCCAGGATAGCCTTGTCTCAAAGTTATTAGATTACTTGAGGGTGGCCCTCTAAGCGGCAGTCGCCCTTCAGTCCCTTCTGTACTTATAAAGACTGTTTATTGTGAATTAGCACCTTTTAGGCCATATTAGCAACAACAACAAAAAAACAGACCATGGATTGGTTAGGTCAAAGACCCAATCTAAACAGATTCAGGGGAGATGCTGGCTTTGTGCTCTGGTAAGGAGAAGGTTGATTCGGCAGCCGTTACACATATGTAACTCTTACCCCATTCCTAAATCCACCTGAAATAGACATCTGTATGTAAAAGATAGCAAGAACACTTCTTTTCTTCCACCTTCACGAAACTCATACCAAGGAATCAGGAGAAGCAAACATGATGACATACTGTGTTGGGCATTCCTTTTATCCCTGACTAATGTGCAGAGTCCTTAAAAATTAGTTACTTAGACTCACAGAAAATTCAGGTTTATAATTTTATACTAAAAAAAAAAAAACAACATAGCTCGGCACCTGTAGCTCAAGTGGCTAAGGCACCAGAGCTGGCAGGTTCGAATCCAGCCTGGGTCTGCCAAACAACAATGACAACTACAAACAAAAATAGCCGGGTGTTGTGGCAGGCGCCTGTAGTCTCAGCTACTTGGGAGGCTGAGGCAAGAGAATCACTTAAGCCCGGGAATTGGAGGTTGCTGTGAGCTGTGATGCCACAGCCCTCTACCCAGGTCAACAGCTTAAGGCTCTGTCTCAAAAAAAAAAAAAAAAAGAAGACTTATTTTTGGTGAAAGTTTTCTCAGTTTTTTCCACCATTGTATAGAAAGGAACTATTGATTCAATTTCCCACAAATACAAGTTTCTGTCCTCAATAAAGACTTTCTTTCACCTTGTGAAGGTATTTCAGTAGAAACCCATTCTTTTCATTATCTTACTAGTCTCCCCAAATCTTGGATGGTGTTTTCTATTTAAAGTATAATTTTTTTTTTTCTTTTGAGACAGAGTCTCACTATGTCACCCTCATGGCATCACAGCTCACAGCAACCTCAAACTCTTTGGCTTAAGTGCTTCTCTTGCCTCAGCCTCCTGTAGCAAGGACTATAGGTACCCGCCACAACGCCTGGCTATAAAGTATAACTTTTTATAAATGAAATGCAAAGAAATGCTAGTTTTAGATCCCATTATTTGCATATTTTTCATCATTGCTTATTTAAGACAAAAAAAAAAATACACAAGGAGTTTTCCTTTCATAGCCATTGATTAAAATGATGACCATTTGTCGGGTTAATTGCATGTTTGTTCAGACAAAGTGAATTAAGATTAAAGGCCAGAAATACAGTGAAAAAAATACAATTATCTATTTAAAATTAATTTGAAATTACTTGGTTGTTTCAATTCTCCTTCCAAGTTTTGTGCCATTGCCAATATAGTCTACAGAATTTACTTTCAAACTCTCTGACTGCAGTAAACATAAGAAATACAGATATATGTATGCTTATCCCTAGCTCTATCTTATTGCCACCTCTTTGTCTATCTGTATAGTTCTGTAGCAAAGCCTTCATGAACAAACAATAAAAAAAGATCTTTGTGAAATAATACTAATACCATGTATAAAACACACTGGTATTTTCTAAGCTATTTAATTCCATCCAATTGTTTGTAAAGCTGTTGTATAAGCTGCTATTAGTTAGCAATTAGCAATTGTATAAGCTGCTAACTTAATTCTATGACACACTATAATTCCATCCAATTGTTTGTAAACCTGTTGTATAAGCTGCTATTAGTTAGCAAGTTAGCAATTGTATAAGCTGCTAACTTAATTCTATGACACACTATAATTATGACCCATGTTTAAACAATGATATATTAAAACTTACTTTAAATGATAGCAAAGTTACTCCGAGAAGGAAAGTTGTTTTACTTTTCTGAAGTATAAAGTGAATATCTCAATTTAGTGCTATCTGGAATATCCATATATCCATATTCATTTTATACAATTCATTATATTTTTATTTATGTTTTCCTATTGCAAATCATCCCACTTCCTAAAAGTTATTCTTTGTATTTTTTTCCTTCTCTATGAAGGAAAGTATTACTAGAGGGCCTTGAATATTTAAAGTTTCAAATTTAAAAAAAGAAATGTACCTTGATAATTGTCTTTTTATTCATTTAACAAATTGTTATAATATATTCAGAGGTTTTGCTAGGCATTATAACGATGGCTAACACTGATGGAACTCTTACATATGTGTCATGTACTGCTATCAGCTCTCTAGGGAACTCTATCTAGGAGGTAGAATTATCTCATTTTTATAGGTGAGGAAAATGTGCCATAGGGAGATTAAACGATCCTTGTCCAATTTTGAACTCAGCAAGTCTGACACTAGACCTCACACTCATACCTACTTTACTCTTAATCATTTCTGCCATCATAGAGTGGAAGATGAAAGACACAACCCCTTCTTCAAGGAGGTGCAAGCGGTAAATAGACTTCAAACTGGTAATCCTTTTGTGTTATAATAAGAACTGTGATGTGCATCATGTACTATGTGAGAACAGATGCTTTTGACCCTGACGATGATTAAATTTAATACAGAAATATTTCAGGGGAAGGAATGTTTTATAACTGAGGACGGAGTCAACTTTGTGTTGTTAAAAGACTGCTTTACTTATATATGTAGGCATCTGATACATTTGAGGCATATATATTCAATAAATGTATTTTTGGGGTTTGTTTTGTTTTGTTTGTGGAAAGTACTATTTTTGCCAATGTTTTGACAAAGTAGCCAAAGCTAGTAAATTTTTTGGGCAGCTTGCCAACAGTTGTTTCACAGAACACTCATAAAAACTAGAAATAACTGGGGCCCAGAACTTTGTGAATGAAATAGTCATGGTGCCAGGTACTTGAGGTGTGAGTAGAAACCACGTATGTGCCCAGAGCTGAGAAAAGCACCGGTAAAAATATTTCCAAAGGGAACCTGTTCAGTTCTGTTTGCTTTCAATTTTTGGTGCTAATGTGTACAGAAAATTTTGACTTGGATTGTTCATAGCCTCCTATTCCAGTGCCTGAGATTTCCTGGAGATAGTGAGGAAGAAAGGATCATCATTGCATGGATAAAATGGGCAAAAAGTAGTAAAATTGCCAGAAATCTGGTTTGGGCTGAGTTCTTCCATTGTATGTATGCACCTGTAGTTTGGTGAAGGGTATTACAGAAGGGTATTATGAGAGCACAGACGGTTGTGGCTTCAAGAATGTTCTGTTGTACCCCCACACTTTGTGTTGCATATTTAACTTGATTCTGATATGTCAGGTGGCTCCAGTAAAGTTTTTTATCGTATGCTTGAGAAAGAAAGCTGTCTGTGAGACAAATGTTCCATTTAATAAATTGCAGATTTGGGGTACATGGAATATTTGTTCTTAAGTGGAGTTTGCATGACCCCAAATTTCAGTTTCAATTATCTTGTTTTCAATAGGCTGAATGAACAGATTTTGAATATAATCTGACTCAGACTTTCAATGTGTAGCCTGCCACGGTCTGTTGCTAGTGTTCAGCAAAGACAGGACTCCCACTCCCAGACAAAATATGCATTTGCTGCCTTCTTTGAGCCTCTATTCCTATAAGTTACCCCAACTAACCACTAAATGAGAAACATACAGATCCTGCTCCCAAGGAGTTAATCATGGGAGGAAGGTTTTGTAGTACCACAGCGTAAAGGACAATAAGTGTCAAGAGTGGGAAATAGAACTGGTGCCATCCTGGTGCCAAGAATCGAGAAAGAATATCCGACTGCAGTGGGCATGTATATATCTAGTCTTTTAGTGCTTTGCAGAATATATCTCTATAGTAACAACATTTGTCTGCAAATGTTACTTTTATATATGCATTTTTATTTGCAGAGAACACTAATTCCCTTTAGATGCTCAATTCCATCCACCCCATCCTACAAAAATGCCACATGCATAGGCTGTCTTTCCTAATAAAGAAATATTGTAATAAAAGAGAGGTTTTATTAAACTAATGCAATAATGACATTTTCTTTGAGGATTTAACACATCATTTTTAATAATAAAAATCAAATTGTCATTATTGTGCCTTGTATACTCTTTATTCAAATCAGACTAAGTCCTCTAGCTTCATGGCTAAGCAATGCTCGGGGGGTGGGGATATTTTTAGCATTACACAAATGAATTTTAGCAGTCAGATTTGTAGTGGGGTATAGATTATGAATAAGGGAACCAGGGAAACCTGTTCATATTCGTGAGCAGAGGGGAAAATTCCTCTCTGGCGCACCTTGAAGGAAATGAGACTGAAGATTAGGAGAGAAATGATTTTGCTAGGTGAGCTTTCAGGTGGCAGTTTGCTGATACTTTGTGCAGCCAAGCCAGTAATTTCACTGTTTTGACTCACTTTGAATTGATCACCGAAACAGAAGCGTTTGCTTTGTGTGATTAGGCTGGGAATTTGGTATTACCTGGCTTCCTTAAGAAGAGACCAGGTTTTGGCTCTCCTGTCACCTGGACCCAGACATTGTGGGATTGTGTGAAAAATAAGGCTAACAAACGAGGATACAGGGGGGTAGGTAGTGAAACAGGGATGGGGAGTACCTTTGGAGGGAAGATTTTTTTTTTATTTCTGACATTTCAAGGGAAGTATATGACCTGTGGGTTCTGTTCAGAGCAGGGTGGTGCGTTGACCTAAATGAGTGCCAAAGCCCCTTCCACTTCTGACTCCTGTAGTTCTATTTTACCTGTAAAATGGGAGTATATGAAATATTTTTAACCTTGCTGATTGGTTATGACACCATTTGTTTTAAGTATATAATTATGAGCTGAAATATATCTTCAGACTCACTACTGTGTAATGAATGTTCTGAATCATACCTCTTTAAAGAGATGTAACTTGATTCTGAAATGACTGTCATTAAACACCCAAATAATTTGTTCACACATTCTAGAATTAATAATTAAAATATGTTATCAGGGGATAGGGTTTATTTTATTTAAAACACCCAATCCAAATGTTTCTAAAGAAGTGGTCAGTGTGTGATTTTGCTTTAAGCATAGCAATCAGAAGTACTTATAAGCTGTTTGAAGTTTATATGACACTTTGAATATTTACCTTTGTTCAGATTGGATCCCAACACTTTCCTACAATTTGTTTTATGTGATAAATGAGTATTTCTTTGGATTAAGTAACTTCAAGGGTATATATGTTAGAGTAAATAGGTGAATGCTGCAAGTTACCCTTTCTACCTCCCACTTGAACTGCTGCAAACAAAAACATAATTTACAGAAATGAAAACAGTCTCCAGCTAGTTTGAGGCTTTTTCCAAAGGAAAGCCTGCACGTTTGGCTGGGCCAGTTTCCTTAGTACACACCTGGTGTATATCACTTTAAAAAATAAATTATGACTCATTAAATTACAATTAAATGGAATCGTGATCATTTGTTTTTCTGGAAGGAAGATGTTTTGCATATTGAAAGCCTAATTTGTTGCAGGTGACAAAAACACTGAACAGATTATCTAATATCACTTCATTTTGGGGGGTAATGTTTGCTGGTTAGCTTGTGTATACTCCAGTAGTTCAGAATTTTATTAATGTGGATTGTGTTATTTTCACTTCCAAACATCTTTTACCACTTTATCACTTTTTGAATTTTAAGGAAAGAAACTTCTCTTGGTATTTTGAAGTAGGCATGTTCATTCTTTTTCCTCCACATGTTCAATTACTGTAATACTGTCCAGTCCTTCCCTGTCCCCTTTCCCAGTCTCACCACTGTCTCTATATCCATGTAGTATTATATCTATACTTAAAATCCTGGCTAAATTTTCTCACCTCTTCCAATAAGTCTCCCCTGAATCCTGACGTTGGCAAGGATGCTTTCTCCCTCCTTTGAGCTGACACAGCACTAGTTTTGTCTTGCATTTATGATGACTAGCATCTTTTACATTATGGTACTATAAAATCTTCAGGCCATTGTATAGTGCAGTGGTTCTCAACCTTCCTAATGCCGCGACCCTTTAATGCAGTCCCTGTGGGTCAGGACCCACAGGTTGAGAACAGCTGGTACAGTGGCATCCATCCACCAAAGCTTCATCCATCTCCGAGCTTGGTATCAAGTTGTAAAAAAGGAAAGTGTTAATGGACCAGTCTGTCATTTTGAGACTTGGTGTTTGAATTTGGGGGTTCCTTAGATAGTCAATGGGAGACATTGTATTTAGGGCTCCCTAGGTAATATATGAGATGCAGTGGAATCCTAGAGAGTTACCAGCAGTCTGAGGGCCTTGAAGAAAATGGATACCTGTTAAAATCTAGTCACTAATGACCTTAATTATTGCTTTCAGCTTTGGAGTAGCATGGTGGTCTTTAAGGGGCTCAGTGTTCCTAAAACCTAATGTGCGCTCATGTTCTGTTACTGCTTTTTTATAGAGTTAAAGGCTCTCAAAGGTCGTTTTTCAATTGTCCCAAAAAGGCATCAGGGCTAGTGCAAAAACTTGAAAGTGAATTTTATAGAGCCAGCATTGGTTATGTTTCCCAAGCTTTTGAACATCAATGTGTATCATATATACTAACAGTGTGGGGCAAGCTATATAATTTGTTGAAGTAGTATAGAAATCAAAGCTCAGCAACAGAAAGTGCGACCAAGAACCTGTAAGATCATTTAATTTGTTATAAGGAGTATTATTTTAAAATATTAGAAAATGTAAGGATATGCTTTGCCCAAATTCTTTATTTTCTTTATGGGGATAGTAACTAACTAGATGTTATTATGTTATCTTATTTTGCACTTTAAATTATTTTGCTTTTAATGAATTTTTTACCAAAATCCTATATTCTTTGTGAAAGTCATATAAATATATAACTCAAGTATTCTTTGCAGAAAGTTATATAAAGCTTGCAAAATTCTCCCTCAGTAGAGTAGGGAGAAGGCCAGTTTGAGGGTCCCTTTTCCTGCTCTTTTCTTTTTCTAGTGACTTGTCACCTAAGCTCTATTTTGGAGGTATCTCTCTACCTTGGGCAGATGTTCATTCTCCTTTTCAGTCAACATGTTTCCTGATCTTACATAACCTCAGCCTAACGCAGTGGAGGAAATTGTCGTAATGTCTCCCTGGGGAAGGCTCTGTTGCCTACAATGAGGAAAATACTTAATGATCACTTTATTCAATACTTGCAATATGTTTTAATATGATTACTGATATGAAAGTTTAATAAGCTATATCCTGGTTAATTTATTAATTTCCCTCCATTTGCACATTCTCAATATTCATGACCTTTCTATTCATAAAAGTACATCTTTTTGTCGGTGCCCAGGTGCCATGCCACATTTTCTGTACCTCAGCCTGCATAATGGGACTGTCCAATGACACCTCCTGCCTGGCTGGTTGGTAATTAAAATGCCAGATGACATAGTGGCAAGGGCTTTAGAAATATTTATGTGAGATAAATTATTAATTTATGTTCTATTCAAGACAGTTTCAATATGATAAACATTTACTTATCTTGATAATTAGAAGGGGTGATTTGTGGTATATGTAAGTTACACTGTAGATTTTTCTTCTGATTCTTTTCTCCTCTGACGATTTTCAACTAATTAAATAAATTCACTTTACATTTATGAGCCTGCAGAATTTGAACTACATTTTAAAAAGTACTTGAAATAATTAAAAGCACATAACCAAAATGAAGAAAACTCAACAAAACAACTAAAACTCTTCGTATGCCCACCAGATAGCCATTTGTTTTTGAAAATGTCTGAGGTGAAAAGAATCCACTTTGGGACCAGGGCTACACAAATGGGAGTTTAAGTAAACAATTTGAAGCAGTGTTCTAATTCTCTGGGGCTCAGACATGGAAGTGGTGCTGGCCACCTTGTTGGTTTGAGACTTTATTTGCAATTAGGCAAATGAAACAGAGGTAGCACTATATCCATCAGCCTCTTAAAATACAAATATTCTGTCTCTTTTACTTTAAAAATGATGCAGAAGAGCATTCTCAAGGATGCTTTATCTTTATTTCCCTTAGAGATGGACTAACTTTACAACAAGGTAGTCCAACATGTAAAAGAAATGTAGGGGAGGGAGCTATATAGTTTCAAAGTAGAAAAAAAAAGTGAACCAAACAAGAAATAAATAAAAACAATATATACTTAATAATGAACAGACTTATAATTTTGAACCACGATCCGTTAGAACAACAGTTTTTGTCATGTCACTATTTTGTATGCAAGATTGTTTTCTATAATGTACTCCATAATTAGTGAAGATAATTTTGTGGAGGAAGAAGAAGTTTATAGACTTTGCCTTTAAATTTCTTGAATATAATCCTAATAATGATCATAAAGACTATAACCGTGTTAACTTTAAAATACCTTCAAATTTTAGTAATTTGAAATGTATTAAAATAATTAAACTTATTTGTAGGGAAGGAGAAGAAGGATAAGGGGGAAGGAAAGCAGAAGAGGACCAAATTATTCTGTGTATGTGGAAAACATCATTAAAGAAAACTCAGAAAATACCCATCTTAGTGTCTTACTGGTACTGGAAGTTGGTAGCGATTTAAAAATCCACATCTCCCTTGCTTTTCCACATATTAATTTGGATATTTTAATGTTAGAAACAATCCATTTCAGGTTTCTTAGTGCAAGTGGAAAGTAGGATAGATTAAGGCAGAACTGACTTTTAATTTCAGAAAGAAAATCAATACCTAGATTGTATAATTTCTAGGGGGGAGACAAGTGTCTCACTAGTTGATTCTAAAAGTACGAAAATATATCTAGATTTTCCTAGAATCATTTTACCTTCCCTGTTTCTTGGGCATGGATGTGCCTGTACATATGTGGACATACACACAGAATTCTTTAGCAATGTTTATATATGCATTTCTGTCAAGTATTTGTTAGAATTCCTCTAACCAAAATAACACGGCACCCAAGTTGCAGAACTATTGGATGACACAGTACTTGTAGCTTCCTTATAGTAAAATTGTCTTATGTCATGTTTTGAGTGGCGATTGCTTGGAGTGTGAACTATGTGATACACACTCTTATAAGTGTAATTTGCTTCACTATATTGTATTACTTTACTTTCTTAGAACATTGCCTAACTTCCACTGAAAATTTCTGGACAAGCAGAGATGGTATATTTCTCTCGCATCCAGTGCCTTTTCATATTTAAGCCATATAATTAGAAACCTGATAGTGTTGTCTTTGCATTAATTTTCATCTCACCGGAAATGTCTTTGGTATCTGTGCTACTTGACTACAGTTCACAGAAGTGACTTTTCATGATTTCAGCTGCATCTGTTCTAAGACACAGGATTAACATCTCTACTCTTCCTGGGGGATAATCGTAAACCCTGATCTTACCCTGCCCTGAGAAAGAATATTAGCTGAGAATACAAAGTGATGCCTCTGTGCAATAATCCAACCAGCGTACAGAATGGAAACGGATCTGCATCTGCCCTAATACTACAGTGTCCCACTTTAGCTCTGCAGCCCTTTTCTTGAGTCCATATTAGCTTTCTCTAGACTACACAACCTTTTCCTTTTCTTTGCGAATTCTGTCATTAGCATACATGAAACACTAATTTCCTATTTAAAGCATTCAGGAAGTATCTGAGCCTATCACGGCTCTCCATGCACACTGTTGTCACGGTGTGCTCTGTTGACCTACCCATCACTGGAGGGGACTACATTTTCATTGCTTTAATGGTGAGATTAGCGCTTCCCCCTTGAGGGCACCTCATGAAAAGGTTTGGATGCCTCCTGGTACCTATATACAGGGATAACTATTGTATGTGTGTAGTTTGGGAAATAATTAGAGGGTTAACACAAATTATAGCCATTTGCTTTGTGTCTTTTTTCTTTTTTTTTTCCTTCTTTTTTTTTTTTTTTTTTTTTTTTTTTTTTCCGTAAGAAACATCTATATTGAAAACAGTGGCCGGTCACACAGAAATTCAGCCAAACTTCTTTTTTTTTTAAATCGGTGTAAATCTCCCATGCTGTTTAAATGTCGAAACTAAATTTACCAAACTTGGCAGATTTGTAAAGCTGAGCAGGACTGCCAAGTGTTCCCAGTTTCAAGCAGAGAGAGTTCTAACAGTTCCTGAAATACTTGTAGGAGGCACCTGGTGGTGATTACAGTTTCACAATTCTTCCCGAGTGCCTACCTTGCTAGCTGGCATGTCTGTACACCAGCCATTATTACAGTAATGATATTGTGTCAGAATAGGATGGTCCTAAAATAAGGCACAGCCCCCAGAAGACAATCACCTTCCTATGACATCTTTGTGCAGAGAACCTTGAGGAATAAGCATGAGGTTCTTGACATCAGAGCCAGCTGGTTACATCAAGCAAGTAAAGGGGGAGAGCACAGAAGGCGGAAACGACACACATACACCTGCAGATGTGACCTGACCTATTTCTTTTTCCCCATTTAATCAGGGATTATTGTCTGAGATTCTGCGTAAGGAAGAAGACCCTCGGACAGCCTCTCAGTCTCTTTTGGTAAACCTGAGAGCCATGCAGAATTTCCTCAATCTGCCAGAGGTGGAGCGGGATCGCATCTACCAGGACGAGAGGGAGCGGAGCATGAACCCCAATGTGAGCATGGTCTCTTCGGCCTCCAGCAGTCCCAGCTCCTCCCGAACCCCTCAGGTGAGAGACTTGCTCCACTGACTGTCCACTCTACCTTCACTTATACTGTGTTTGCCCTCAGAAACTAAGAGGCATAATTCAAGAATACGAACATGCCAAAGGATGTGACCCTTTGGTCATACAACAGTGTAATAGTGTACTCCCCTGTCCATTTCTGCCCCTTTAGGGAAGCCCCTTCTTCCATACCTGGCAGGTGAGTGGGTGGGTAGGCAAGAGTGAGTGCAGGGTAGGCTCTAGAACAGCGGTTCTCAATCTTCCTAATGCTGCGGCCCTTAATACAGTTCCTGTGGGTAGCGATCCACAGGTAGAGAACCGCTGCCCTAGAATGTCTTCACACAGCTGCTCTGTTATTGAAGAAGGAATTGGGGTTTTGTGTTGAAGCCGAGTTTGCATAGCAAGCACACTGCTTTTCCTGAAATTGTATGTTTGTTTGGATGGGATGGAGGGTGGTTGAGAGCAGGGGACAGAGAGTAGTCCAAGATTCAATCTGAAAAAGACAAAATGAGGGTAAACCTGAATGTAGTGGAGGCATTGCAGTGCTAGGTCAGAGTAAATGAGATATCACCCAATGAACCCTCAGAAAATGATAGTGGAAAGCTAGGCCTTAATTACTTTCCTTTCTAAGATGATGATCCCACAGGATTTGGTGACTTCCATCCTTCCTCTTTACACACTGTAAAAGTATTGTGTTCTCAGGCCTTCCTGCAGATGTAGACATCTAGCAATGCTGTATGTTCAAAGCTCCCAACCATGAAGGGTCAGGGTCTCAGGCAACCAGGGGTCATTTCCAATTCAGACTGAGCCTGCTCCCTGTTTCCCCTAAACTTGTAGTACACCACAGATTCATGATAAAACTATTCCATTCACTGTTGCTAAGATGGTTGCAAGTTCCATCTTAGTAATAGTTCTCAAAGCCTGTATTTAACAGCAGACATTTATACACATGTAAAAACTGGTGCTTCAGAACCAATGGCTGTTTTGCTTCGATACTATAGCTTTGGTTTTATAAGTTTGTTTCCTGATAAATTCCAAGGAATTGATTAAACATAGAAGCAGAATTTTATCCTAATGGAAATATTTGAGCTTTTCCAAATACATCCATTTTTCACACATTTTAACTCTTCTTACATTTTTTGCATTCTGCAATAAATTTTTAATTGAAGATCGCTATTATGCCCTGCCAAATTGTGTTACTTACATTTTAGTCTTCAGTGAATTATGAGTTTTAGTTACTGTTAAACCAAAAATAAGTCCCTTGACTGCTTACTTTGAGTGAGACCAAGCCTTTTTATTTATTTTTTAAAAATCAGGGGGTGGGGGGCATACAAATTAAATTATTATGTTGGGCCAGTTGTTAATTTGTGCTAGTATTTACTTCTATTAAATTCACTAGTACTTTTGACAATTTTGAAGCCTATTGAACCATTATTTAAGAGAGTCCAGCCTGCTTCTTGGCCATTTATCCAGGCAGCTCTTCTCAGAAAGTTACCCTACTTACTAGAAAATAACACAGGTGGTATGTGCTTTGTTTTGATCTTCTTTTGATTATTTTTCTAAAAAAAGGTTGTATCTCACACACCTTTCAAGGATGTTTTAGTTTGCAGAGTCAGACCAACTTACAAGGCCTTAGGGTCAGTGTTTTACTTATTTTGAACAGGATACCATCTAGAAAATGCTTAGATAAAGGTGCCCTTTAAGGATACGTATAAAGGGAAATTGATCATTTCTTTTCACAGTTTTGAGATTTTTGAAATTAAGTATGAAATTCAGTATGAGATTTTTGAAATTAATATGTTTTTGAAAATACAGTTATGTCATTGCATTTTTATATTCTCTAGAATTGTCTTCTTTGGGGAGGGGCAAAGATTGAGAAAGGGGAAGTTATTAAAATCTTTTAAACCATTTCATGATTACCTGCTTACAGAATTCATTATAGGCATAGCAGTAGTAAAGATCCATAAAATGGCAAAGCTTTCATTGCGAGAACATGTATTAGAGTAGTGCTTACTGACCGCGTCTTTTTGTTGAAGCCAGTGATTTATTGCACCCAGGCAGCCTAAGTAGATTCAGGGAGATTATTTTCCAGACCCCACTGGCACTTAAGAATTGGTGGCTAAAAAACAAATAGAAGAAATTTCAAATTTGAAATTAAACCTCTGAGTCTTGCTCATAATTCTTCAATTGGCTAGTATTTCTTGGTGTGCTTAATGGTAACAAAGCAACCATGCCAGGATAAGAATGATCATCTCTTAAAGGCCTCACTGTGCATCAGACGTTGTGAGCATTTTGCATGAATTCAGTCATCACCATTTTCTGGTGTTGTCCCCATTTTACAGCTGAGGAAACTGAGGTTTAGATGGGCTAAATACCTTGTGTTAAGTTAGAAGCTATTTAATGTGGCTGAATGGTAGAGCCAGGATTTGAAGTCTAGTTACTCTGATCCCAGAACGTGAGCTCTCAACTATATATTGTGGTTCCTCGAGGAGTTTCAGTTTCGCTTTAGCCCTCAGGGTTCTAGAGAAGATCTGGCCTGTCAGGTCAGATACTTACCTTATCCTAACCCCAAGGCCAGTGAAGAAAACCTAGTTGAGAAAGGCAGAAATGATACACTAAAACATTCACTTAGCAGGGAAAGCACTGAGGGTTAATCAGAAACTGAGAAGAAAGAGTAGTTTCTTGGAAAGAATGACAGAGAACTGGATTATTATGGGAAGGTCCCAACTTAGCAGGAAAGAGTATTCTTGTAAAAACAGCACCCAGAGTGGACTGGAGATTTGGGGGACAGTGATGAGCAGTGTTCCTGAGTCCATGCTTTGGAGCCTGAAGGACATGAGTTCAGATTGTGTTGCCTTCACTTGATGCTGCATGTTCTTCCAGTAGGTTAGATCCTCTTTTATTTCAGTTTCTTCATTTATAAACTGATAAAAAATAATGTCTAACTCCCCGGGTTAGAGATTCTTAGAAGAATTAAATGAGGTAACAGAAGTTAAAACACTTTCTAGAGTACCTGGCCCATAAAAAGCACCCCACAAATTAAACTTCTTATTATCTCATGGTAATTACAAAATAGTATGAGAGAGGGAGGTCGAAAGAGAATGGCCATAGTCACTGAGCCTTAGGAAGCAAGGCCTTCATGGAAATTTAGGGCCTTAGGTTCATCCTTTGGACATCGTTGATCACGTAATGTCCAAACTGCATCTTATGTCTTTCTTCAGACCTGTGGATTGTTGGATCCAGTGGAGAACAGTCAGGGCATCCATGGAGGAAAATTATGACAACTGCCTTGGTTTGAGATTGTAGGGTGGTTGGGAATGAAAAGAAAAAATCCAGTTTCAACTGGCAGTGCCCAGGGATCATTGCTCTTTTCTTGGAGATCTGCTGCCAGGGCTTCTAAGAAAGTGACTCAGCCTCTTCCCATTAGGCATCAGCAATGCATTTTGGGGCCTGGACCAAGCAAATGTTCTGACCATCTTTTTGATCGAGTAGATTCAAACGTTTTAGGGTTATCCTAACCCCAAGAAGTACAGACACCTTCTGTATTGTCCTTCATTTGTCTCTGAAGCTGATGGGAAATCATTCAATTAAAACGAGCGCGGCAGAATACATAAAACCACAATATGAGTTTAAGAAAATGAAAACGGCACATCAAAGGCACTCTGAAGCCTAGTTTTATGAAATGAAATTTTGTTTCATTTCCACTGATTTCCTAGGTGAAATTAGGTGACTGTCTGGGTAGCATAATGATGATAATGATGGGAAACCATACATACTCGAATGACATACATACAGCTTTAATAAAGAATGAGAGAGACTCAGGGGAGTGCATTAAATTGAGTAATAATTTATTATTTAGAGACCTCTACCCATTTACTCATTTTTTCTGGAAGAATTGGTTCTTCCTCTAACATGTGACACTTTGAGAAAGAAAAAGGTAAGTGTGTGTGTGCTCTGCATGTTTGTTTTGCAGTTAGATGATTGCTTATAGTTCGGTGTCCAGGGTAGCCATCCTACCTGTGAACCATCCAGGACACTGTGAGGGAGCAGAGTTGACAGCATTCTGCATGTCCTATAGGAATGCAATGCAATTATTTCCAATCACAATTAACCTGATTAGAATAATGGACAGGAAGTGTCCCTCTGTAGCTAATGCAGTTTGGCATCAGCTGACTGAAATCCTTTGATAATTTCTGCACAGATGGCTGGGCTGAATGCAGCACTTTTTAAATTATTATTTTCATGGTCTCTTGGTAGGCCAAAACCTCGACACCGACAACAGACCTCCCTATTAAGGTGGACGGCGCCAACGTCAACATCACAGCTGCCATTTATGACGAGATCCAACAGGAGATGAAAAGGGCCAAGGTGTCTCAAGCCCTATTTGCCAAAGTGGCTGCAAATAAAAGTCAGGTGAGTGGTTTTTAAAAGAGCAAAAATTGAGGGCTGGAATTAGACCCTTCTCCTCCTCCCACCAATAAAAATACATCTGTTCCTACAATAATAATAACAATAATATTCTCCAGGGAACCTGTCATGTTCTGCTTTTTGCTCGATGGATTGTTTTTATTCCCACTGGAGTTCAAAATAGAGACTAAGCCAAAACCTCAGCTTTTTTCTTTTAAAAAGTTTTTTTCAGAAAAGAATCAGCCTTGGGTGATTTTTCTCCTCAGCAGTATTCTAAATACTGCTGTATACTCTTTTGTTTATCCTTCTGTCATGGATTTCATTTTTTGTTGTTTGTTTTGGTATTTGAACAAAACGTAGAATGTACATAACAGCACCTTTCCGAGACCATGTTTTAGTCAGGTATCATCGTCTCCTGTTCCCACCAGGGAAATGGCTGACTTGTTATAATAACTACTTCTCCCCAGCCCCAGAGACACCTTTCAATGTCAGGTGTTTCTTTTATGTACAGAATACAGTTGTTTTTCCAGGAGGAAATACACGGGGGGCGTGCAGAGTAAGTGCTAAAATCTTTTAACAGAAAAACATAGAAGCTTATCTAGTAAAATTTTTCAGAGAGCTGGGATTGTGGGGAACACAATGCTCTAGGGAAAAGAGCTGACAGATGCTTAGATTTTTTATTTCTGAAAGCAGCAACAGTTGATGGGATCTACTATCTGCTTCAGTTCGTTTAAAGGGGACAACTTTTGCCCAATCCTGAAATCCTGGTTAGTTTGAGGTGCTTACTTATTTATTCTTAGGGTGAACAACTAACACAGTATGGAGGAAACAAGTTAGTTAAAGCAGAATTTTGAGAGTCCTTTGATTCTGAGCTTCATTTCCTCTGTGGCCTTGCATGACAAATATTTTCATCCTTACATATGTAAATGGTAAAATGGTCTGTCATCCCCCTAACAGATCTGTTGTGTGCTATAAAGAAAGGAAGGTAAGGAGTTTTATATTTCTATTAAGCAAGGACATTTTCAATAAAAATTGTTTTGAAAACTTAAAAAAATTTCAAAGGATAATCTAAATGTTATGATTAAATTAATTATATGGCTTTGGTGGGGGTGGTTTGAGACATTTTTACCTACATTTTTTGCGGTAACCTGATGTAGGTTTTTTCCAAATGTTGATAAAGGAAGAGGAGGAGAATATCAGGGAACTTTAAAAATGTTTTAATGTTTGTTTTTCTCTTCAATTTTGCTGTACTAATTTTTCCATATTACTCTGACTCTCTCTCATCAATGGAATCAGTGAAATACAGCTTGCTAAGACAGGATGTCCAACCATAGTACATGAAAAGAAAATACCGTGGAGCCTTCTTAAACTGTTAAATGCATAAAATCCCATGTACCACATGGCAAAATATAATGAGAGTTGGAGCTGTTAAACGAATAAAGCTGTTAAATGCATAATGCCACTTGGCAAAACTACTGTGCATTTAATGGTTTTCCAGTGTGTAATAAAGGACATATGTGGTGAATGTGCAGTGAGTATAAAAGCTGCACAATTGGTTTTGCAAACCTGCCCCTTAGTTATGACTTGGTGTAAATATCAAAGTCCCTCTTTTATAAGCAGATTTCAAGAAAAGCTGAAGACTATGGTCTGAGAGCTTGTTTCACAATGTCTTATAATCTTCCTGTTGACTTGGCACTATGGCTTTTGGAAATAGTGATGCCTTTAGTCCTCTGCCCGCCCAAATAATTCAAGTAGCTAATTTGTCATTGCCAATTGGCAGAAGCTTAGCTCTCCAAATTTTTGATGTTTCCTAAAGAATCAGTAGTCCTGATTTTGTAGAGTCTGGGGGAGAACATAGTTCTGGGAATTAACATGCTGAAGGAGGAGATTGAGTTATAAGTGGGGATAAGATGGTTTGAGGTTTTGAAGCTTTTCTTTTTTCATGGGACGATGATCTCATTCTTATTTATGGATAATGAAATGTATTATAAATAGCTGACTATTTCCAAAACATTTATAAGGTAATTTATAAGGTAATTCAGGCATTTTTGTTTTGGTTTTTTAATAATTAAAAATATTTTTTTTGATTGGGGAAAAGGGCAACAGAGCTTGAATACTCTCCCTGGGTGCACCACCCTCTGGGATCCTGCACACGTTCAGCTATCCAAAAGTTTCAGGCAGTATACCTTTTAAAAAATGGTGCTTCCAAACATGAATGTCACTGATAGTTTCAAAGGCAATTTAACATAAGATAGTCACTCCATTTTATAAATACCAGCATTCACTTGATAAAACGCACATTTAGTTAAATCAGTTGCATGATTTAGTACCTCTCACATGTATTTGGTGCATATCCATAAAGCGTACGTATGTGTGTGTGTGTACACTGTGACTAAAAGTGAGAAGCAGCCTCGCGGGGCTGCGGTGGAGAGTGCCACACCACTCTGCCCGATTGTGAGGATTGAGAGAACAAAGATTTTTCTTCTACTCTCTTGATTCCCTCCTCTCCCTCTTTTCTCCTCTTCTACGTTTTTAAATTACATTCTCACATCATCTTTATTATAGCCATTATAATATCCCCATAGTTACAAAATGCAGAAAATAATACAAAATCATCACAGCTATTAGATACAGCTCTGTATTAAGTGGATAGACAACATTAATATCAATTTTTCTATGAATGGATAATGACACATGTAAAATATATGCAGAAAAAGAAAGATCCTCTTTTATTTTTTATTTTTTTGGAGGGATCAAAAGCTCTTTGGAGTGCCTGAAGAGGCAAAGGCATAAGGAGGGCTTTTTGGTGAATTTAGGGAGGAACTCAGTATGAACTGAGGTAGTCCTGGAATCCTGAAGGCCACTTCAGATGCACAGCAACCCTCCCTTTCCATTCAAATGGACCCACCATTAAACCTCTTTGACGCCTCTGTGTGAATTGCTGTAATCAGCTATTAAGAATAATACCTAACACTGCCCCCTGTAAATTAGGGAAGCTTTGAATAGGGCGTGGAAAAGGGTAGAAAATTTTAGGACAATTAGGGTGGTGGGCAAGGATGATCCTTGAGGGCTGTAACTGTATATAGGGAACAGGCACAATGTGAGGGGAGGGATTCACAGCAGGAACTGAAAGGGTGACTAACTAGTCCGTGGTGAAATGTTACTGGTTACTAGGGAGTGTGTGTTTTTTCTTAGTCCGTGGGCAACATCAGGGTACATCTGTAAGGTCACAGCCCCCCCTCCTCCAGCTCAGCTGTGGTTTTCTTGGTTGTGACCAAGTCAGTCAGTCCATTGTCCAACTCTGTTAGGTGTCTTTTATTGCCCCTTCCCCTTTCTTCTTGGAATCAAAGAAGAATAAAATAAGAAGAGAAGACATGCTTATGCACATTTCAATAAAAAATGAAGTATGTTCACTTCATTTTGTATTTAATACCAGTTCTTTAAAATAATTTTGTGTATGTCAATTCTGAGGATTACCTTTTCTTCTTGCAGGATATTCAGATCATTGCTCTTGATGGAATAGTATGACACCAGGGCTAGTGACTGTCCTTTGTGAAATAGGAGTGAGGGGTTCCAGATAGGAGCCATAATGTAAAGGGATATGGAAGGTTTCCTGTATTACTTTATTCTGACCCTCGCATACAGAGGGCCCCAGGAAGTGAACGCCGCAGCATGCAGTCTGAGAGGCCACAGAACTCCTTGTCTCAGGGGCTTCTGGTAATTGCCCATCCGTCTTACTCAGATCCTGTAGGGCTGCTTTTCCCCTTGTTTCCCAACTGCACCTAATCTTTGGTGATCTGGGAAGCAGAAATCTGGTGAGAAGAAAACACAGTGACCGTGGGCACTCCTGCTGGGGAACTCTTGGACGGCCATGTACTGTGACAGCACCTTCAGCCACACTTCTTTCCCTTGGCATCAATTACCCATTTCCCCAGACACTAATTCATTGTTTCTGTCATCTGCTCTTTTCTCTCTTTGTTAGCCTACACTACTTCAGCTCGTGGAATGCTGAGGATCATCTGAAGTTGGTTTTGGTGTTTTTTGAGAGGAGAGTGAATCTTTATTATTTGTATACTCAAAGACACAGTTCTATGTATATAACTGTTTTCCTCTTAGGTTTGGCAAAAATGGAGGTTGGAGAGAATGAAAAGGGGCTTACTTTAATCCCTGTTTTCCCTGTCCTCCATTAAAATGAATAAAAACTTCAGAAAGGCCCTGGGCTTGATTTCTGTATCAAGAAGGTAGAGAGATGTTGTGTTCTGTTCCATATGGACAGGGGAAAGAGAAAGCTGGTGGTAAACCCCAGATGGTGGGAACAAAAGAGCCACTCCTGGAGGCTACCGGGATAAAAGAAAGAGGGTGATCTGAGGGAAACAGAGACCCAGGGGAGTCCCTGGTGAGATGACATTGGTAGGATGCCCCTGTCTTTACCAAGGTTTAAAGATCCCTGTCAATCGTTGCAGGAGCTGCTGCCAGAGTGAGGGGTGGGAGAGTCCTTCTTACTACGAAAGGTAGAGTAGGAGGCACAAATGTGATTCCATTGTGGCTAGATGAGATGTATTTCTGGCCTTTCATATATAATTCTAAAGTCATTTTCCCCATAGAAACTGTGATCTGCATGGTGATTGGGTTTCAGTATGTTCTACGCTTCACGTACATTCGGATTAAGTGGATTTTGTGTGCTGATCTTTATTCCTTATCACTATGTTGCTACAAAAAAAAAAGCGTTCTGAGTTTTCAACTACCTAACAAATTGCCTTCTTTATGTTTTAGGCTCAGATGAATATTATTCTTTTTCTTAGAATCTAATCTCTCCTTATAGATGGTCTAATTTTCTTGACTGGCTAAATGATTTAAAGTACACAGGTCTCCATGGCAGGTCTTTTTAAAATACCAAAAACAATGGAAAGAAAGGCAGTATTACCTAAAGAAAAATAATAGATTTTCTTCCGGCTTGTTTCCTTCCTTTTATTGTTCTTTGCTATAAGAACAATAGTAAAGTAGGACCTCAGCAGGAGTGCACACGGTCACTATGTTTTCTCCTCACCAGATTTCTGCTTCCCAGGTCACCAAAGATTAGGTGCATTTGGGAAACAAGGGGAAAAGCAGCCCTACAGGATCTGAGTAAGACGGATGGGCAATTACCAGAAGCCCCCAAGAGACGAGGGGGAGTTCCTGTGGCCACTCAGACTGCAAGCTCTGGCATTCACTTCCTTGGGCCCTTTGTATGTGAGGGTCAGACTGAAGTTTATATCACATTCAGCATATGTGCTAATATTTTCCTCATTCAGTCATGGGCTAATATATTTGTTTTTTCATTTTTCTTAAAAATGTCCCAGGCATAATTGAGTACCTATTGTTTTTAAAGAAATAACTTCTATTTTTATGATTGCTCAAGTAACAACACCTCATTTCAGAAAATTCAGAAAGTAAAGAAGAGTACAAAGGTGAAAACATGGATCACCCATATTTCTGCAACCCGGAGATAATTACTATTAGCACTTCATTAGCATTTTCCTTTTCTAGTACGTATGCGTGTGCATGGGAGCATACACACTTTTCTCTCCAAATTGAAACCATACTGTGCAACACATAGTTATAAGACAAGTTAAAACTATAATTATGTTTTTAAAGCCAAACTCTCATGTGGGTGAGTAAGTTTATAAAACATAATATATTAGCTTTGATCTCATTATTTAGTTTCCTAGCTTTTAGAAAATGTTGTCAAGAGATCAAAATTTTGCCTCTTGTGCTTTGATGTTTATCTTAAATTATTAAGTTCCCATCATGGGGATAGCTTTCTGGGGGCTAGAATAACTCAGGGCAGTGAAAATAGGTATGTGGCTGCCCTGATCTCTCTGGTATAAAGAGTGACAGGAAGTGCAGGCCATCGGATGCCCCACATGAAATGAGTGGGTGGTCTCAGCCTCAATTCTGCACACTTTTACTTTTGTCCTTGATATTCAGCCTGTCAGGCAGGGTGACATGAGGTGTGCAACCTTGCCTGAGTAGCTGCACCTTTTTTTGGTGATTAGGTTTCTTCAGAACACAATCATTCTAAGAGCCTGTCAAAGAACAGCTTCGACTTTTGTAAACTGGGGCAGGTATACCATGGTTTAGGGGCCAATTGTCAAAATCAAATTAAGATAATATATTTATACTAGAATTATCACTTGAAAAACTTTATTATACCTACTGAAGAAATTTTCCAAGATTTCCAAATGCCAAACTAAGTGGGCAGTTAATACAATGATGTCCAAGCAATGGACTGAACCTGTCAATTTCCCCTCCTTTTCCTCTCAGCATAATCTCAAGAGATTAGGTTCTAGTGAAGTGTCATTATCAAAAATTCCCATAAGATCTTGGTTTTATTTTAACCTCATAATCAAGAATTGGGTTCTTCTTACAAACATCATCGTCAATTATGTTAATTTTTCATGGCCTAAACGTAGCCGTTATGGGAGTCCTTCATTAGATATCAGTGGAGATTAATTGCAGACTTCATATACAGTTCTTAAAATGTCAAATAACTTTTGACAAAGTTAAGGGTGAGGCTGAAACCACCAACTCATTTTACATGGGGCATCATGTGGCCTGTACTTCCTGCCACTGTTTGTACCAGAGAGATCAGGGCAACCACACACCTACTTCCAGTTGCGAGTTATCCTAGCCCCATAAAGCTATCACTGAAGTTTTTGTACTGGTTTTAAGCTTTTCTTTGCCTACTGCAGAAACTCGTTGAGGTGCATTATTTTGCATGTGACTTTGAAGCAAATTAGGTTGCCATATTAAAGCTGCGCCTCTGAACCTTCCCCAGCCCTTTTGGGAAGAGGACATCAGGTTAACTCAGTGGGAGAATAGCTTTTGGGTGGTTACTGTGACTTTGCTGTAGAAACTATTTAATCATTATCTTTTCATCACCCTTTGGGGCCAAGATGAGGGTAAGGCAAGTTAGGTGCCTCTGTGCAGAACGTAAGGAGGCATGTGCTTGCCAACCCACAGTCTGCATTTCATGGCCTAGTCACTTGCTCACCTCATTCTAGACCCTATGTTGATCTTTCAAGAGAGTCTTACTACTAGTTTTCTGCTCTAAGTGTCTGGTTTTTTCATCCCTACTCTGATAAATTCTTAAGGAGCTTGCTCAGTATAGTGCCATATCACAGGTATGCTGGGATTTGGGCCTGAAACAGGGGACTAGAAATATTTTGGTTGTTTTCTGTCAGTGCATTTTGCTGTTAATATTCTTGTAGTATTTAAGTGGAAAAGTACAAGATTCCAAATTCATTCTTTTTTTTTTTTTTAACAAATATAAATGACTCTTTCAGTTGTATGTACCCATGAATGCATGTGTGCGCATATTTACATATATAAGGATATAGTCAAGCTACATGGTGTCATAGTGCTATGTATAGCCCGTATATCTATGGTAAGGAGGGCAACAAAATTTTATGTAATCTCCTCTTAACCTGAGCCCACATATCAGAGTTAAAAGAGCTGTTCTGATATAAAATTTTTCTTACTCTCAATTATGGTCTCAATCTTTCCAAGTACATTCATAGAAATGTGAGAGACATGTGTTAAGATAGCCCAGAGACATGAAAATACAGTTTAAAATATAGTAGGTATCTTTGAAAAGTAAGAAAAAAAATAAGCAGATCATTGTTACTCATTACATTTAAGGTACGAAATAATTAACCTTCAACCATAACCAAATGCTCAGCACAGATCCTTTTTTCAGGTCTAGATGACCTCCTCTTCAGGGATTCACTGAAGCCCTTGACAAGTCTCCCTTGCAGTTAGCCTTTTATCCATTTCAGTTTTCTTGATTAGGTTATCTTGAATCATTAGGGGGTTTATTTATTTTAATAGACACTTATTGGATTCATGAAAAGAGAATTCGGTGACTAAGAAACAAGAGCTGAATATTATCTGGCTCATTTCACACTTCAGAAGAGTCTCAACCAGCTGAAGAGAAATCCTTTCACAGTTACAAAAGTTTGTTTGGGGACTTTATGTGCTTCCATTTAGAAAGCGAACTGTCTGTGGTTAATAATATGAATTTCCTTTTGAGACACTCAGAAAACATTTCCTTTTGGTTACATATGCTGACATTTTCTGTATTGAAGATGTGGGTGAGTAAATGGCCTTTTACATTTCTGCTGCAGGAAGACTTGAGTCATTCTCTTGAAGAGCTGTTCATTTGCTGACTTATCCATTCATTAGAGTTCCTAGAGGGGCAAAACTGTGGGAGCTAGTTGCTATTTAGTAGATTGAATTCACTCATTAGCTCTGGGTCAGGCACATCAAGGGGAACAATAATCACTGAGGCAAGGCCCTGCTTTCAAGGAGCATACAGCCTTACTGAACAGAGACAGAGTTGTTAGTTCTCTCTCATTAGCAGAGCAGGCTGTGAACTTGTGTTTAATGCTAAGCAAGTTCTCATTTGTGTTTGTTGTGAGATATTACAAAACCTAGAAAATTGGTCATAAACATAGAACTTTAAGTGAAATAAAAACACGGGGATTGGGAGAAGTTGAGGTCATAATCCACGTCTTGAGGAAGGGAAAGCATGTAACTTTGTACACAGTGGCATTTCAGTACCATGGACAGAACCCCACTCTGCTCATCTGCAGGCTCCCCCACTCCCACCCCCCCCCATATCACTTAAACCTAAAGTTTAAAACTTGGATTCAAACTCCTGTCTGATAGGCTCCAAACTCAAACACTAGGCTGTATCATTGTTTTATGAAAGACCACTCTGGACATTTGAACATTCTCAGTCTTTGGTATGCAGAGCATGGAGAATAAGTCACTCATTTACAGTCAACTTGAAAACTTGAAATCTTTGACAATTTTTAAAATGAACTAGATAATGCCCTTCTTCATTTGTTTTCAATCCAGGGGAGCTTTAAAAACTCTTATCTGAACAACAACACGACAACACACCCATTCCCCAGACACACACACTGACCCTCATTTACACACAAAGAAAATAAATAGCTAAAATGATGAGAACAGATTATTTAAATGATTGATATACTGTAGCTCTTTATGATACATGTTACGTTTTTTTCTGGAGGATGATGTTTATGAAGTATGTCCTTTACTAATACCAGGCCATTGTGGGTACCAGTTAGTACCAATCAACACAATTTTACTATGAAAAAAAGGTATCTAGGCTAGTCTGAGTGGTATTCTTGACTTGTCATAGTCTTTTCTCCAAGGACTTCTTACTAAAAAGGAAA
The DNA here is from genome assembly GCA_963574655.1 of Perodicticus potto. NCBI lineage: Eukaryota > Metazoa > Chordata > Mammalia > Primates > Lorisidae > Perodicticus > Perodicticus potto. Next base: position 45,415 of record CAUYRH010029499.1, read on the forward strand.
AATGTGTGGGTGTGTGGGGAGAAAGAAAAGTTAATTCTTTGTCATATGAGGTAAAAATCCTTCAATGACTCATAGGACCCCTAGGATTAAGTTATAATTTCTTTGCCTGGAATTGTTTATAATCTGACCCCTGCCTTCATTTCCAGACTGTGCTTCAGTCCCACAGAATTGCTTCTGATTCCCCGGGGGCGATAATTTTACACGTCTTTGCATTTGCTGACAATGTTGTTAGTACTTGGAATGTGCTTCCAGTTCTCTCCACACCCATCGAGATCCATCTTTATCTTCCAAGATTCAACTTACATGTCATATTCTCAGTGATGACACTTTTCCTGAGCTGTTTCAATCACTTCCTTGTTGATGATCACAGTTAACCTTTTAAGTAAAAAGTGATGATGACAATTAAATGATATATGTAAGGTGCCAGCCCATTGCATAGCACATAGGAGGTGAGTGTTCAGTAGATTGTTAAATGAATTAATGTTCTGCGAGGGCCCTCAGAATAGGATACATTGGATCTTATGTAATAGGATACATTGGATCACCCAATTTCCATATCATGTGTGTCCATTAGAGATGGGGACACAAACCTCAGCACATTGACAAGAGTGCCTCTGAGAATTAGCGCTGCTCCCCAACAATAATTCTTAGAATTTAGATTGCAAGACATTCCTATAGGCTAATTTCTATGTATTCCAATAATATCAGTTCAATCCAATGAGAATTTATTGATCATATGCTGTGTGCAAGGAACCATACTCTGCTCTGAAAATGCCAAAATGAGAGTAAGAAATCAAATCTTGTCTTCTACTCCACTCAAGTAGGTAACTGTTTTGGGAATGCAGACATGCCTAATCCTAACAAGAATAGTTACCAAATTGTGAAAGGGTAACTTTCCCCAAAATGCTTTAGGGTCTTGCAGGAGTGAGGAATGATTTCTCACAGGAGATCAAGTAAGACTATGTCAGCTGAGCTTTGAAGTACATCTCATAGGGAACAGAAATTTGGGCATGAGACGTTCCACCCAAGAGAGTTATGTTGCAAAAGCACGGAGGTGAGAATGTACCCAGCATCTTCAGGGACTGTAAATAATTCACAGTGGCTGGAGCACAAAGTCAGTAGGGGAATTGATGGAAGATAAGCTCGTGAAAGAAAAATAAAACAAACTGTGTTTCTTACTGCCTCTTATAATGCTCTTGAACTGTAAACTGGAGATCATTTCATTTATGCCACTCATCAATGAAATTACTGATTTAACCAAAAATAAACTCTGGGTGACTCTATTAGTCACCTTCCAAAAGAATTAATGGCACATTTCTTGAAATAGTAAGAATTTCTAATACATTTACAATATGATTTGCTTTGTAAATTTAGATCAACAGTTCAACTTTTAAAAAACACGTGGATTGTAAACAAACTATATCTTGACTGGTGTAAGTGTCACCTCACCTGCATAGTTGGGAAGGGTAGTTGGAGTTGTTTTTTCTACGGATGGAAATATATTTGTTTAAGAGGCTGATGAGAAGGCCAAAATGAGATGTTAATAAACATTATTTGCTTATGCACTGAATGCTTGGGAACTTTTTAACCTGCGATTGCAAAGAAGCAATCTTTGAACTTATATTCCTTCTCTAGGTTCAGATTTTGAAAGTAAAAGGAAGTGAAAGAAGGTTTTGATCATGAATTCCTTGGTATCATTACAATTAGGCGTGTATTTATTTATTTTTTATATAAGTTCTAAGTATTTTCTTTATTAAAAAACACTTATTTTGAACTAATTTTAGACTCACAGAAATGTTGCAAACTTATACAGAAGGGATAATTGTACTGAACTGTATGCATATCCCTCACCTATATTCCCCTAACACTGACACCTTACATCACTGAAATGCAATTATCAAAACCAGGAAAGTAACGTTATTTTAATAATATTAACTAAACTAAGACCTTATTTTAATCTTATAATTTGACCAAAGTAGTCGCCATGTGATTCCAGGAACCGCATTTCATTTAGCTGTTATTTCTCATTGATCTTCTGTAGTCTGTGACAGTTCCTAAGTTTTTCACTTTCTTTTGTGACTTTTCCAATTTTGAAGAATACTGACTGGTTTGTCAGATACCTCTCAATTTGGGCTTATTTGATGTTTTCTCATGTTTTGACTGAGGTTATGCATTTTGCGCATGACCACCTCAGATAAGATGTTGTGTTCTTCGTAGTGCATCATATCACAGCGTTCATAGTGTCAGTATATAATCACACATGATGTTGGCCTTAACTAGTTGGTTGTGGTAGTTTTTCTTTGTATTTTTAACCCTGAAGGCTAATCACTATCTGCTGTTTCTGACAGATAACAAGACAACAGATCTTGGAATGTGGAATGAGAAGGGAACATAGAGATCGTCTTTTGTTAATCCCTCCTTTAATAGTTGAGCACCTAGAAACTCCTTCAGGGTAACCACTTGCTTAAAGATCACCCACTTATATTTAATGACAGAGCAGGAACTTTCTAGTTAGGTCTCAGGAATCCAAGTCTAATAATACTCTCTGCACTTCCTAACTGTGCTCAGACACTTGTAATTTACTTAGTCCTAGTTTACCAGACTGTACAAGCTAAATGGATTCTATGAATATTTAGCCAACCTTTAACTAAAACTTACAACCAAACCAACAGAGAAATACAGGGAGGTATCTACTCCACAATTCATGGTGCTCACTCACAGAGCGGGCCAAGGCTAGAAATCAGATGAACTTCTGTATCTGTTTTTCCAAAATGAAAATAATTCTCCTGGAATACTCCACATAACACATAGGGAACAACAACAAAAAACCTACTTGAGATTTTTAACAGAAAAAGGAGATTTGTTTATTAATAATTCATGAGTTCCCATTGAACATGCACGACAGAAACAGTGCTATTCAATAGAGAATACTGTCATCTGTCACTGTTTTATTTGACATTTACACTTTTTTTTTTTTTTGCCTGATACTGCAAAACTTTCTTGGATGGCATGCAAAAATTATATAAATGAAAAAATCCCAATGTGGGGACCCTTTATCTCTTCTGTGAGGGGCTCACTCACAACTCCATACATGTGTTCTCGTACAACAGCGTGCCGCTTTCTCACACAGTCATTAGTCACGAAACAAGCTAATAAGAGACCCTATTGAGAAAACAGAGATAAGCATCCCAAATGGGCTGGTGAAGGGATCATGTGAATAAAACGATGGTGGGTGAGATGGGAAGTGAGGTGGAAGAATAGATTGCCTGAAGATTTCCATACAAATGAATGAAGTGAGCAAGTGACTCAGATCGAGGGGAAAGCACATCATGGCTGCCGTGAAGAAAGCTGACAAAAAAATACCTTGCCATTTCAGATACAAAATAAATATTTATAAATGGCATCACAGGAATACACTAGTAGCGAATATCGGCATTTGGTCGAAGAGCAAGTTTGAGTTGGGAACGTCTGATGGTGTGTGCTACTATAAGGCCCCAGTAATCATTCTGCTCTGTAGGTTAGTTATTATTTATAAAAATCGCAGAACCAGCTGATACATTCATAAACTAATTATTGAAGCAGCTGGGTACACATGGTGCAATATGTCCAAGGCTGTGAAGTATCACAGATTTCTTGGGGCCTGCTGTGGTGGGGGTGCACTTTTGAAGGCTCCATCCCTTAATCTGATCAGCCAAGCAAACACTTTGTGGGGAAACAAGATTAATAACCCTCTAAATACCATGAATGTGCTTCATCTTCAAAACTGGGTTCCCTTAAACATGCTATTAGCTCAGCTCCGTCAGGGATTTGAGGAAGTTCTCTGGTGCCCTAAGAAGAGGGTCTTGTTGGCTACCTCCCTGTGCCAGAAATTAATTTGGTTTGCTTATGTCTGCACACATGATCACACTTGTGTCTAATCTGCTTCCTAATAGCTTCAAGGTCAAGACCTTGCATGTCAGTGGGCAAATTGAGCACTACACTTCTTAAAGACTGATGGCAGACAGCACACAGTCCATAACGAGGCCCACAGTGTTGTTCTAAGTGATTGTAATGGGTGCAGATTATAACAGCGCATATAAATCAAATGCAGCAATGAATGTTGTGCGAGACATTCCCAGTTTCATAAGTGGAGATACTTCTCAGCTGTCACCTGTCTCCTTTCAAGCTGTGGCTTCCCACAATGCAATTCAGTCCTCACGCAGAACAACAGGTGCTGTCTTCCTTCAGGTCTGGGTATCTCAGAACTTCATCTCTTAACAGATGCAGGTTTTTGTTTTTGTTTCCGTTAAATGATTGGTTTCCATGCTATCACCTCCCTTGGGAGATGTTAAACATACCTGTTTGAAACATTTGAAAGGGTTCAGTTGGAGACTTATTCAGATCTGTGAAAAGATAGAGAAAAGGAGCTTGTTTTTCCATAGATGGCTTATTTTCCATTTCAAGAATTCTTTCATTTGTACAAAGAAACCCTTGAGGAAACACTTCAGAAATTGGAAATTTTAAAAAATATAATTTATTTTCTGGTAGGGATAACAAATTTGTCTTCATTTTTCATATACATTGCACCTTGAAAATCAACCATTACCTGTCTCTCAACTGAGTTTTTAAAAATCTATGAAAATACTGGGAAAAAAACATTTCCAAGTAAGTGATAAGGTATATTGTTTTCATTCTTCCTAACCTTCTAACTCTCCCAAGCTTCCAGTTTATTGCAAGAAAAGATCAGGTCTGCGCAAATGTGGCCTCTCACTTGTAAAAACAAGGCAGTGTTGTGTTACAGATTAGTTTATAAATCCCTGGTGGCTTCACAGTTCAGTGCCTACAGCTGCTGCAGATGGGCCTGGGTTTTTGTCTCTTCGCAGTGCTGCAGCCGGCAGTTGAAGGAGAAAATGGAATGATCAGGTTATTAACATGGAGGCCGCGAGGAAGAGGCTGCACAATGAGAACAGCTGGTGTTGCTGTCTTGGCTGATGCAGCGGAGATAATCAAATCTTGCCTTCTTTTTTTTTTTTTTTTTTTTTTTTGGTAAAGGCGGAAGACACAGTAGAGAGTTAGACAAACAACAGCTTATGATACTATATGGGGTTTTTATAATGCATGTCAGGAACTTTCAGTGGCTTACAAGTGATGATACAGAATTTGTGGAGGTTTGGGATTTATTTGTCACAAAGTCATTTGTGTTTATTGATGCACCTTTTTAGAAAAATTTTTACTCTTTTGCAAGAGGCATAATGTGGGGCAATTCTTGTTTTTAAAATTAGCGATGTAGCTTGGAAATGATGGGTTAGAAAGCTACTGAGTAAAATATTTTGACATGAGTCAGTGAGCGATGTTGACAGCATCCTCTGTATTATTTTCATATAATCCATCATTATTTGCATTACATTTTCTTTCTCGTGCAGTTGCAAGGGAGAGAACATCCGGATGCCAGAATGTGGAGTCAGACATTTGCAGGTGTGACCGGACCAACTGCCTACCTTCCTGCAGGTGTGGCTGTGGCAGGAAGGTGATAGGGGATGGTTAAGAGGCCTAGAGCCCAAAGCATTCAGAGATGGAGCCACTATAGATTTCTTTTATTCTAATAATTTTTTCTATTTTGTGGAGTTACTGATAATTTTAAGAACATTTCCTCCTTAGAGAATTCAGTGCTATTTACACTTAACACATTTTTCCTTTTTTAGAATTTGCCATCTCATGACGTGTATTAGTTTATCTTCACTTTTTTCTTAGAATGGAATAGTAGCCAATTGGGTAATTTATAAAATTGTAGTTGACCAACACAAACTTCTTTTTCTGAGAATCAGATACCTATAATCTTGCTTGATTGTCTTTTACAAAGAAACTGCAGTTGGGAATATGTTTTATAAACAGGGTGATAAGATAATCAACAAATGTAAAGATTCTTAAGCATTGGCGTAACCATCCATATGTTTATGTTTTGGTTTTTAGAGTCAGGCTTTTTCAGTGTCTACACTCAGGTTGGTAGGAACAATTTCAACAAGAAAATATGCTAAATAGGGAATGGCACATGACTGAATTCAAGGTCATCTCAGATCCTCTGCACCTGCAGGTGAACTTAGTTGAATGCTTCTCTCTCCAGGGCTGGCTTTGTGAACTACTCCGCTGGAAGGAGAACCCAAGCCCTGAAAACCGTACCCTCTGGGAAAACCTCTGTACCATCCGCCGCTTCCTGAACCTTCCCCAGCATGAAAGGGATGTGATCTATGAGGAGGAATCCAGGCACCACCACAGCGAGCGCATGCAACATGTGGTCCAGCTTCCACCTGAGCCAGTACAGGTGAGCCCCCCCCCTGCCCCCCCCCCCCTCCGGCCTGAGCGGGGCTTTCTGTGCCAGCAGTAGCTGCTGAGGGTCTGGGAGTGCACCACACTAACTGCTGTTGGAGGATGTCCGTGCCATGTCCTCAAGGACAGAAGACTTGCTGTTATGGTGTGCACACGGTGTGTGTGTACGTCTGTGTGCACACACAAAGAAAAATGACGGAGAAGTGGAATGCCAAAGACAGCTCCTTTCCTGAGAGCATCGTATTTGTAGGGTTGTGAAGCCAGAGAACTCGTGGAGAATGAAATCTCCTGATTCAGAAATGTAGTTTCCATCAGTTCATTTTCTAAAGAAAAACTCTGAAGTAGTTTTTGACTTAAAATTTTTCAAGGACTGTTTGATTAGGCTAAGGAGAAGAAATGGCCGCATGACCTAGGGAATACCATTGAACTCAGCTGAACCTTTAAGAGACAGATTGTGACAGATTCTTAGAATTTTTAATATGGAATTTTGCTGTCTTTGGCTTCCTCTGTTTTAGAAATCTGCCTTCATTTGGATTGCACGTTTTGTTGGCTTAATTTTTGTTCTTATTGAGAGAAGTAATAGTGCTTTCTGAAAATAACTGAGTTTAACTACTGACTCTGCAATCTAAAATTAATTACTTTCAAGAAATATTAAGTAGGGTTTCTAAGGTTAGACTTTGTCAAGAGTTTTGCGCAGGAATTGTTTTGGTGAGATCTGTTCTACTGCCCAACCCCAGCTGCTACTGAAGAGGACTCCTTCATGGCTTCTCTCTGAATCTCCTTTTGTGTAGCAAGAAGAGGATAGTCCAGGCTGGTGTGTGTGTGTGTTTGTGTGTGTGCATGCACACACATGTCCATGAAAGATATAAGAGAATAGAGGGAGGATGTGACATGGTTTCTTGATGAAGGGAGGATGTGACATGGTTTTTTGATGAAGATATCAGCAGAGAGTGGTGGTGAAGGATGTGCTCAAACTCTCTGCCCTCTGGTTTCTGTGTCTCCTTTTTCCTTGCTATACCCACTCATGCCTTGGGGAGAAGCCAGAAGATAACTGGGACCTTAATGTCACTTTTCCTCCAAATATTAACATGCTTTCAGGTTATCATTGGCCAGTTTCCATGGTCAAAATCATAGAGGGAATTGTCCTGTTAAGGCTCATGGCTTCTTGGGGTCAGTCTCTTGTAATTAATTCCATAGTGCATTCAGAGTGAGTGGGTGATAAGGGTACAGGCTAATACCCCCCCCTTCAAGACCCTATCCTCTTTTGGTCTTTTCCTGACTGGGGCCTCTTCCAAAAACTTGGGTACTTCTCTATAGATAATTAGACCAACATACTGAGTCACACAGAGCAATGAATGGCTTTTAAACTTGGAGATTTAATAGAAGTTAAAGAGAGGCCAAATAATAGGTTTTCCAACCTTTTATTTTAGAAAATAAATTTACTTAAAAAATTCAGGCAATGCTCTCACTTATTATCAGTATCATTTCATAGATACCCTTTAATTTCAAACACATTAATAATATGAAATCGATTCAGCCATATGAAAAACTCACTATTACCTTTTATCCCTCTCCTTCTTTTGATATGAACTGGTCCAAACTTATGTCTTGAACCAGCCATAAGGCCAAGGATTCGCTTCAGGGAGCCACTGACTGTGCATGGACTTTTCATTCAAGGTTCCATCCCAGTTCAATACAGGTGAAGTAGAAATAGAATAGGAGTGTAAAATTGATTTATTCTAGATATTAATAACAGCCCATTTTAATAAGGTGGAGTTGGAAACTTAGTAAAATTTAAGATAAAAATACTAAAATGCATTCTCTGTTATAATTAATGACTCTTGATTTGGATGATAGCTCTTATACTACAACTTGTCTCTGTTTTTTTGTCTGGAAATGATCCCTGTGGGTCCTGTGTTTAGGTAGCTAAGAGGACTTCATCGTGATATTTTGTCTGATAGATGACCAGTTTGAGTACAGTAAATCTTAGGAGTAGACAGTCAATTGATTGGTGAGTTTTATTATCTTTTATGTTAATCTGTCAGAACTAGAGTGTCCTAAGCAAATATCAGTCTTAGTTTTTCTTTTTATCTTTAAGCACTTTGTGACTATTAACATTAATTACTAATATCACTAAGAGAAATTCACTTATTTTATCAAAGGTTATTCCTATCACTAAGATCTTAGCTAGAGAGTTTACAAATATGGTAATTTTCTCTACAGTGACTTTGCCTTAACTGTTGACCTTGATCCCATAACATGAAACTCTTCAGTACATCACCTTTTTTTATATCATGCCTATCTCTGAGTGACACTGCTTTGCAATGTTGAATTTATGTTTGTCAGCAAAATATGAAGTTGGGATATTAATTGTTTATGATAGTCATAATTGAAAAACAAAGAAAAATATCTGGCACCAGCCAGCAGAACTCTTCAAACCAGAGAATACAGTTGGCAGAGCCTCTCGGACTTGGGAAGAACTATGTTTAAAAACATACCAAGCTGTCAAAAAATGTCGATAATTGTCCAAAAGTCAAGCCATTAGACTCAGGCTTGGAATTTACTTGTGCCCTTTTATCAACTAAAATTTTAGCAAGATGTAGTAATACATTTTAGAAATCTTAAAATTAATAGGTAGGCAATATTAGTTTGGTGATGTTGTATTAGTTCTAATTAGGTAGGAAATGTGCCACTATTAAATAGTTCAGTATGGGTGAAATCAGTGATTATTAAAAGCTTCTGATATATACATCATATTAAAAAAAATGCAGAAGTCCTCTCCAGTTGTGGTCATGGAAGAGTGCCATTTAAATTTCTTCAGGTAATTAGGGTGTGCCATTCCTGGATTTTTCTGAAATGGTAAAGATAGGAGGCAGTGATTCTTGTGCATAATTAGAGTCATAGCCTCTCTCTTCATAGAGTAAAGGAACTTTTTCATGCTGTTTGTTTGCAAATAGAGATCACACATTTTCAGTCTTACATTGGCTGTAGATGTATTTCGCTTAAGCTCACGTTTAAAAATCAGGAGATTTCACATAAAATCCAGAGAATCAGAAGGTCTCCCCCATGGGACTCAGAGTTGTTTGTGGCTGGAGCTGATGCCCTTTCCTCAGGACACACCCTTGTCACCCACTCTCGGAGCACGTGCAGATGTATCTAGTGGCCACATCAGAGCCACAAGTGCTTTGCCCCACGGCTCTGAATTCTTATTATATACCATTTATCCTTGTAATGCTAACTCCTTCACATGCTCACCAGTAAGAACATGTTTGGTGGAATCTCACTTGAGAGATGAAGCAAGATTATAGTTGAGACTAAGTTGGGCTGGGGCCACAGAGGGGTATTGTCATCTCTGGAGACCTGCCAGACCTGGTAGAATGAGATGGCTCTTCCCTGGGAATTCGGATCTCCCGGGTAATGTGTGGGTTTGACATCATATTGAGTTCTCTGGTTTCTCCAGGTTTCTTTTTGGTATTCTAGGTCTCTTCAGAAACTCCATTTAAGTCCCCACTGTTAGAACATACTTTGTAAACCAGATCCATTCACATCAGGGATCTACAATGGGAGCAATATTGTCTCGGGGGGTGGGGGGTGTGTGAAACTTGGTTCTTAGGGGGCATAAAAATCTTAGATTATCATTGGTTTGTAGCTTTCCAAAGGGACATGGTACATAAAGAGATTAATATTTAATGAAGAGAGGCAGTCATTAAGTCAATGCCAAAAATGCCTAAAAGGCTCTTTAAGGGGTCAATGATGAAAAACCTTTGAGAAAATCTAAGCTACATAATGTTTCTAGTTCATGTGTATGTAGCACACAGAATATCAGAGGTGAGACATGGTAAGGCAAACCAAGTCAAACCAGAATATTTCACAGAAAAGATGAAATAAATTCCATTTTAACCTGAAAAGGTTGGAGGTAAAATTATGTTTTGTGGTGGTAATGATTTTCACCCAGTGGTTATTATCCAAGCCCCTGTAATGAATAGATACCCTCAAATGAGTAAAACTGTTGTGTTAGGGTGTTCGTTATTGCCAACTGCAGTTTACAACTGGAAAAACCAAAGCAGAGTTGGGTTGAACCTTGCCCGAAGCCAGGGTCACCAGCTGAATGAAAACGCAGGCGTTTTTGGCATCCAGTCTTTCCTCTGCCCACACTTCCCTCTTAATGCAGTAGAGAAGAAAGGACACTGTTCATGCTGTGACTCCGCCACTGAGTGAGGTTGACTGGGAGCATTTGCCAAATTGCTCGTGTCTGTGTAGTGTGTGCTTTATTGCTTTATTGTATTTCCACCACAGTGTTTCCACAGGTTATTTTGTAAGTTCGGGAATTCTGAGCTTCTGCTGTGTGGTTTCCTAACAAGTACTTGTTTTAAAATTCTGCGTTGTACATTACATAAAGATGTGAGACCTGGTTGGTGACAGCCAGACACTGTCAGCTCTGTTTCCTGTACTAGTCCAGATTGCTGCTCACTCGGGAGGTTGTTAGTATTTTCTAAGCCACAGACTCCCCTGACTTTGGTATCAACCAATGGTTCTCAACCAGGGCTGATTTTGCCCCCTATGGGATATTTAGCAGTGTCTGGAGAAATGTGGGCTATTATATTCAGGGATGTTACTGGTATTTAGTGAGTAGAGTCCATGGGTATTGACAGATTTCCCACAATGCATGGGACAACGACCCCCCTCCAAAAAATTCCACAGAGTCCTACCTGACCCCAAATGCCAGTAGTGTTGGGATTGTAAAACCCTGGTATAGACGTGCCAGTAATATACCTAAAAGTATAAGACAAAAATTCATGCGTGTCTCTGAGGCCGATTCTGAATTTTTCCTATCAAATTCCCTAGTAATAATACCAGTGACATAGTGACATTTCTGAATCTTCTCCTTCTCCTCCCCTCTCCCTTCACCTTCCCTTCCTCGCACCCCCTCCCTTTTCCCTTCTTCTTCTTCTTCTCTGGCAGCAACTAGGCTTTGTGAGAGCCAGGCTCTTAAAATGTGAGATTTTTACATGTCTTATCTTCTTCAATTATTGTGAAAAATCAAAGGGATGGTTGATTTTTATCTACTTTCACAGACGAGAAGGTGAAGCTTAAAGAAGTTAAGTAACTTGCTCAAAGTGAGAACTTAAATTTACATCTGTCTGCCTCCAGAGTCTGACTTTTATCTGTGTGCTGGAAAGAACTGTTAACTTGCAGCAGCCAGCATTCCCTGAACACTTACCATTAGCTGTCTGGTATTATGCAGAGTTGTTTGTGTCTGTCTTTATTTTTAATCATTCTACTGAATAGATCTACTTTGAGTGAGCTTTCCTTTTTACAGTACACTTAATGCAGTAAAGTCCCTTACTCAGTGTGATGTCAAAGAACTGATGTCACTGAAATTGCCACTTTTCATCAGCTATTTTGTCATTTTTGAGATAGTGTCAAAATATGACTGTCATTGCTAATGTTTAATGTTACAATTTACCTTTCAGCCCTGAGAATTAGATACTGCTTGTCTACTCCAGCTGTACAGACTGTATCTTGAATTGTAAATTTTCTACCTAGAGGACAACTTCTAAGAAAATAAATAGGCTAATGAATTAATCCATTAAGAATGTTTGCAAATTCTCCCAACAAGGTTACTAGAGTTTTTTTCTACCATGGTTCATTCTGAGGTCCTATTCAAAGCCTGCTGTTTGAATGTGGCTCCAGAGTGTTGACCCCTACTCTAATCCTCAGGAGAAAGGCAAATGGACACTTTCCATTTTTAATAAAAATTTTTCTGCAATTGGGAACAAGTAGGTCCTTGTGTGGGAAAGTTTTTGTGAGTCCCTAACCATCAGTGGGGGTGAGCCACATTTTTTCGTATTAATATTAGATTATCCTGCATGGATTCACTCAACTTGAAGAGCATCCTTGGTTTCTGTTACCAGTTAGATTTTCAACGTGCTTAAAATTTTTTATTTGCCTTCAGGAACATAAAGATATTTGGGAGTCATTTGTAATCCTTTTTATTCTAGGAGATGAACATTTCCATTGTGGGTTCATCTTCTGAAGTGTATTGAATAGGTTTCTCTCTCTGACAATACCAGAAAGTTGAAGAAGCTCATTTGACTCAGTAGTCAGTAGATTAGACATTACTGTGGCTTTGTTTCTTCCTAAAGACTTAGGCCAAGCAAGACTGCCTATTTTTTTTTTGAATTTACCATTTCTTAAAGTTTTATTTCTTTTATAAAACAAAGAAATTCCAGCTTAATTAGAAAAAAGGTAATAGAACTTTAGGAAAATCTGGGGTATAGGACTCTGAGTATGCTTAGGTTATTTTTTGTTTCAACCCGAAAGTGGGAATTCTGCAGTTGCCATTCTTCTTGTTTGCCATCTTGAACATCATATACCTCTTTCTCGTGTCAGTTTCGTTCCTCTATCAGCTCTTTCCCTCAACATCTGATGTACCATTTACTGTGTACTTTTGCCTTCCTTGTAAGTTCTGCTTACTACTCATCATGCCTCTGCACTAAATTCTACCTCCCCCACACCTTGGCCTGCCTGGCGTACCTGCTATACATTGTGAACTTTCTCCATATCTTTGTCAAACCCAGTTTAATACTTTAAATTCACCCCAGAGTGACATTGAAGAGTCTACCTTATCCTCATGAAGGCAGATTTCCTTGACACTTAATTTCCAGCCATTAATCTGAATGCTTAATTTGGAAGGTATTTCATTTCAAAGAAAGGGCTTTGTTGGGCAAGACATTAGAATAATCTCAAGAAGAAAGCCAACTGGCCATAGGACACTTTTAGGTGACCTGTGAGTGGGTTATCCTTCAGCAGGAAAGTTAGGGCCCATTTAGTAGAATGTGGCTCCCAGCCATGTTTATCATGGCAGATAGTTAAAGGTACGATTAGCAAGTCTAGTGTATCTTTTCATATCAGGGTAGATTTATATAACTTTTAAGAAAAATTTAAAGCACTATGATTTTAAGTTCCATGTGTGATTTTAAATTCCATTCATATCCAGAATATTATGCTTTTTTATTTTATTGCAGTTTTTGGCTGGGGCTGGGTTTGAAACTGCCATCTATGGCATGTGGGGCCGGCGCCCTACTCCTTTGAGCCACAGGTACTGCCCTTTTATTGCAGTTTTTCTAGCATTTGTCATGAAGTTTCACAGGTTCAGTCCCTGTCTATAGATACCAATAGAAATTAAATTTTATGATAGTCTGTTCTGGGTCTCCTTATTTATTTCTTTAAAGTGGGTTTAACATTTTACTAGGCTTCTCATGTTAATAATTGAAGCTAGCTTTTTGCTTCTCATTTTTCACGGGGTGCTTAAGAGTGTTTTTGTCAAGCAGAACAGCTCCTATGTGTGACTGAACTTCTGTGACATACCACCTTCCAATTTAAACATCCAGTGTTAGCTACTTCCTGGAAGTGAAATGTTAAACGGCTGGGTTCCACTTCTCCCAATCTTTTCCTGCCCTGTGGGAATGTAGAGAACCTTGGTTTCTTGAGTAGCTGTTCTTCTGTAATTGCTGTGTTTCCTTAAATAATAGTCTAATTTTAATATTTCGCATTTTTGAAAGGCAGCACAATCCTTACAATTTACTCTTTTGGTTACTAATCTGCTCCATGTTTTTTAGATCCTGAAACTGAGTAGAAAGTGCTTTATCTAACGTTGCTCTATAGGGAAGAGGTAGAATCAGGATCAGCTGTGTCATTTATATCCTTATAAATAGTCCTCACAGGTACAAGTTTCTACACTGCCTAGTACTGAGAAACCACTAAATTTTATACATACTTTTATAAAGGATCATTTATATATACTGTATTTCTGTCTTAATGGATGATTTCCTTTTTTTAAAGAAGTTTTGGGACAGAGGGTAGAGTTATTTGTTATTTTTCTTTTTTATTTCAGAATATTAGGGGGTTTTGTTTACATAACTTTGTTTTTTGTACAGATTGAGTCTGCTGTTTTGCTACTGTGAACAATCTTTTATGTCTCACGGCTTTAAGAATCATAAAGGCTAATGCATCTGAGCTGTGTCAGTAATCTTGATCCTCTAGGAATCAATGAACACAATATAGATATTCATTATAAGCAAAGTGAAACAGTGACGCAGAAGAGTTATGAAATAATGTCAAATGAAAAAAGTAAATTAGTAATGAATTATATGTCTATTGAAATACATGCAAATGATAAGGATTAAAAAGAGGGAAACATAAAACATTTTTGAGAAAAAAATGAAAGTTTGGGGATAATAAGATAATCCTTGTATATGTTTTCATATTTTCTTCTGGTGATATTGAATCAAACCAAGTATAATATGAAACCTTTTGTTTCTTGACCTTTTTTTGATATTCTGATAGGAAATTCGTAAGACTGAAAGTAACATTTTTGAACATAAAGCCTAGTTATCTTTTAAAAAATATATTGCTATGGCAATTATTCGGAGATATTTTTGCTATTATCTTATTGATCACCTCGATGTTGCCCTTCTATCGTTTCTTCCTTCCTCTTTCTCTTCTTTCTTTCTTTGCAATACTCTGAGGCACTCTTTTGTTTTCAGCCTAAAAGTAGAGGGTAACAGCAAATACATTTTGTGCGGGGGAAACTTATTAAATGTAAGTAACATGAAACAACAAGAAAGCGAAAGGCAAAATAAATAGGGACTAAGATAGAACGTGCACGAGAATGCATCTTCCCTTCTCTCCTCACTCACAAAAAGGAACAGCAGTAAGCCTCGGCTAAAATTAAGGCAATTGTAGATATTGATGTGTCATTTTCCTAGTTGAGGGTCTTGTCACATTTCATTTGTGAAAAGCAAAGTACATTCCTTTATACTTGTACAAATATCTAACCAAGTCTGCCTTTTGAAAAGATGATTGAAATTGATTGATAAACTTATTATGGGGCTTCAGGTTATACAGACATGATTGAGAAGATCAGCTATTTTTGTTCTCACATTATTTTTTATTCCACAGATATTTACTGAGCTCATTCAGTGTTCCAGGTATATTCTAGTTACCACATACATGACAGTGAATAAAACAGTATTTCACACGCATACTGGGTAGTTTTCTCCTTTACTCAGAATGCATTTTTGAAACAGACTTCCATTTTCCCCTAGGCTACCTTGTATTATTTCGGAATTCAGACTATAGTTTAGGGGAAGCCCTAGGTTCTATTTCTTCCTCTCATCCTGATGTTGTGATCTTGCTGCAGTTTTCTAGCTGATTCCAAAATGGACTAGGTAATATGTCTCTAAAACATGTTGAGCCTCCTCCAGAGATAGGAGTACCTTAAAAAAAAAAAAAAAAAAGCATGGCTATTTGAAGGTACCAAAGCAAACAGACATTCTGGATCTAGTCTAGGGAGTCCAAAGTAATTTATATAGCTTTTCAAAGAATTGCATCTGTTGAATAATGATTGAGTGGCATTTTAAAAAATAGTTTTGGTGGAAAACTGAGATGGTAAGTATATCCACTCCATCTCCAATTTCTCCCTGACCACACAGACAGACCTTTTTTAATCCTGATCATATTTATTCTGTCCACCCAGAGGGGCTTCTCCAAGTAGTAACCGTATCACTTGGCACTGGAGTATGGGATAATTCATTCTTTCTACGTGAACTGAACCACTGGGCTCATTTGGCATGTACTGGATAAAGCTGTGGCCCTTTGATGAGGTGTGTGAACTAGCCCCTCTTAATAACGAATTGTATGTCAGAAAAGCACACCCTATTCTAGGAGGGATGGGTGCCTGATTCACATTTTCTCCTTAAACTTTCTACCACAGTGATTCTCATTGATAGGTAGTTGTTGATGTGAAAGGTATGATTCGAAAGATGTTTATTATCTTTGCAGAAGAAACAGAAGTGCACATCTGCAGAGAAGAGCTTTCCACATGAGTGAATGAGTTGTTATCATTTCCCTCTGTTTGGCCAGTGTAGGGTGCTTATTTCACATACTTTGGTTTGGGCCTGATCACCCAAATAAGGTCATAAATCTGGGGGGCAATTGCAATTGAAATGGGGTATGAGGGTAGCTTGGGAAACGTTCTGAGGCTTATGAAGCTATGGGCTGGGAACCTGATGGAATTTACAAACTTGACATACAGCCATTGTTAAGGCGTTTTTGAACTGCCTGATTCAAAAATACGTCAATGGAACGTAAAATGCCCAAACGAAAATTACATTTATTTTAACCTCCCTGTCTTTCCTTTTAAAGTAAGTGCTATAAATTGCCAAAGACTGAAACAGCTCTGCCGGGAGCATGGTGAGGTATGTTAATGAAGAGGAAAAGCCACCAGACTTTCAAAGACTTGGGTTTGAATTCTAGGGCCATCGCTGGACTTGGAGTTCTGATGTTGCAGAGGCAGCTTAAATTTCTGGAACTGGGTATAATATTCCCAAACCTAAAGGGTTATTTGAGGTTTAAATGATTTGGTGATTATGCAAAAGGCACCTAAAAAAAGGTTAATATTAGTCTTAAGGATAAAGGGAATAACTCTTACTCAGAAGAGTCCAAAGCTGAATCAAGAAAGGTATTAGCATCTGACTTTTTATAACCAGGACGATACGGGAACATTCCTGGCTTCTATTGTTTGCCTGTTGTACAATTGTTTTGAGACAGATTGAGAGACTCAGAGTTGTCTGCTTTCCTATGACCTTTCTATATTTTAAGCACTTTTAAAAGTCATTATAAGTTATTTAAAAGTGAGAAGTCTTTTTTCTCAACTCTGAATAAAATACTTCTGTAAGGCATAATAAAATGTCATTGGATATGACAAAAGTTAGTCCTTTTTTATGTTTTTAAGCTTAAAAGGCAAAAAGACCACTCAACTTGTGGATAACTCAGTCATATTTGCTGTCCGTGGAACACATTAGCATCTTCCAAGTTGTGAAGATGCCATGCAGTAACTCTGTCTGAGTCTTGTTAATACAGAGTATTAAATGAGCGCCCGCCACATTAGGCCCTCTTGTGCTCACCTCTGATGATAGACAGTGGAAGGAAACATTTGCTGGTCTTAGGTTGTTTACAGGCTACCAGGAAAATGAGTATAGACTTTTGCAAATTAAAACAGGTAGTAGCAAGCAAAGTGAAGATACAGAATTTTCTAAGGTCTTAGGATACTCTTCCAGGGGACCTCTGTGCTGAGAATAATAATGGATTTTCACTCCATTCCTGACATCACTGTCTAGAATTCCACTTCTCTCCTTCTCATGGAAAAAGAGAAACAGTATAATTGTCCTAGAGTATAGAATGAGATCTATTTACCAAAACCAAACCAAAAAAAAAGTAAAACATTTGTAAATTTTGCTATTTAACAATTGATGCTAACAATTTATTGTAAATGACATTCAAAATAAATGTGTAGAACAAATCATGGCTTTATGATTGAAAGCTACAGAGTTAAGAACCAGATAATAAATATAACCATTTGATTTTAATTTTGAAAAATTATGATATCTTGCTTATGTAATGGTAGAAACAAACATAAATGCTGCTTTTGAAACCATGGCCTTTGATTATAAAATTTTTAAATTCATTTAAATTAGATGATCGAAATTTGCTTAAGTCTATGTGTAGGTTAGCTTTAAAGTAAAAAGTTCTCAAATCTAAAATATTTTTCTTTGTGTTTGTTGCCCTATAAGGATTTCTATGCACTGTTTCAGGAACTAGGACATTTTTTTTTTTTTTTTTGTAGAGACAGAGTTTCACTTTATCGCCCTCAGTAGAGTGCTGTGGTGTCCCACAGCTCACAGCAACCTCCAGCTCCTCGGCTTAAGTGATTCTCTTGCCTCAGCTTCCCGAGTACAGGCGCCCGCCACGATGCCCGGCTATTTTTTGTTGTAGTTCGGCCGGGGCTGAGTTTGAACCCGCCACCTTTGGTATATGAGGCCAGCGCTCTACTCACTGAGCCTCAAGCTGTTGCTCTGGGTAGAGCCCTATGGCATCACAGCTCACAGCAACCTCAAACTCTTGGGCTTAAGCAATTCTCTTGCCTCAGCCTCCCAAGTAGTTGGGACTACACGCACCTGCCACAACGCCCGGTTATTTTCTTTTGTTGCAGTTGTCATTGTCGTTTTAGCTGTCCCAGGCTGGGTTTGAAGCCGCCAGGCTCAGTGTATGTAGCCGGCACCTTACCCATTGAGCTACGGGTGCTGCCCAGGAACTAGAAAATCTTATAAAGGATGTAAATTACTTTCTATCCCTACTTTCAATGAACCTTTGACCCAATAGGAGAAAAGGTGGTATTTGTAAAAGATGGTATACTATGTCAGCTACATAAGAGAGACCCTATGTAAGTGACATAGAGTCTGATCCTAGGGCTGACAGTGTGAACTTGAATGAAATGTTCCACTCTTTGAGCTCCCATTTATTGTTTTATAAACTGTTATAACATGATGAAACAGTCATTCTGTGAGTTGGTTCATTCATTTCGGATTCCCATTTGAGTTATTTTAATGAGAATGTAAAAGAACAAAAAATAAAAACTCATTTCTTCTGGGATGTTCAAATGCATTTTGGAAAAACAAGTTAGCAACAATGTAAGAGATTATGAACACCTTATATTGAACTCAGAGATCCACTTGATTTTCTTATGACTGATAGTTTTGAAGATTGCAAGAGAAAGCCAGCCACTGACTTTTAAGCTATCTTAACCAACCTACCTACTGTGGTTTCTCAGCTGTTTCTGTTTAGTGTGGAAATCTAATGTAGCTGAAAACTACTGCTGATTTTTATTAAGTTGAAGTCTGGAACTTCCCCTTATAATGATAGAAAAGCACACTTTCTATTAAAGGAGAACTGCCAAAATTCTGAAATTCATTTGTTTTATTATTACTTGGTTTGACCCTAGAAATAGGAGATCAAGCACACTATATGGGTTTGACAGTTCTAAGGTCACAAGTTCAATTTCCTCACAAGTTGTTTCTAGATCTAATTTACTGCAAATCATATAACCCTTCACCTTTTGATATAGAATCTTTTATGGGATTGTATATCACATCGTGGTCATCCTTAACCACTTTGAGTCTGGGAAAAAATGGCAGGTAAGCCAGGCCATGCAGAGGAATTTCAGTAAGCAAGTCTGGGAAGCAGTATGTGGCTTGTCAGAGGTGGGAAGTGGTTATTGCTCTGTATAGTAGAGTCAGGGTGTCCTGGAATAAGGTTACACTGCTTTGCAGAAACCGAGTGTTAAATTTTCAGCACTTCTTAAAGCTGGTTGTTTCACCATTGGTAGAATTAAACCAGCCATAGTGGGATTATTCACGCTGCAAAAATTGGTGAATGATCCAATTGGAGCTTTTTCTTCTAAAGAGCCAGTTGTTAAACATTTACCAGCATGACACTGAATAGACTACAATTAACTTTTTTCTTAAGTTCTGTGGCCATCCATGTTATTTATTTATTTATTTATTTATTTTATAAACAAAGCCATTGTATGAAAGAAAGGTCAGGTGTTCCCAGAACTGAATGGCTGATTAGTAATACAGATCACTTGATCACCCAAATATCAAAAATAGTTTATTTAACTAACAATTGTTTCTACTTTCCCCCCCTTTACTCTTTCTTTCTTTCTTTTTTTTTTTTTTTTTGAGACAGAACCTCAAGCTGTCACCCTGGATACAGTGCCGTGGCATCACAGCTCACAGCAACATCCAATTCCTGGGCTCAAGCGAGTCTCTTGCCTCCGCCTCCCAAGTAGCTGGGACTACAGGCTCCCGCCACAACACCCGGCCATTTTTTTGGTTGCAGCCGTCATTGTTGTTTGGCGGGCCCAGGCTGGATTCGAACCTGCCAGCTCAGGTGTATATGGCTGGTGCCTTAGCCCGTTGAGTCACAGGCGCTGAGCCTACTCTTTCTTTTTTAATTTGAATTTATTTCTTCCTGTTCACGGAGATTTGTATTTCTGTATTCAGTGTACAAGGCTTTCTTGAGTATCTGATTGGTTTCATTTTGCAGAATGATGTCGCATCATGAGACCATGGTTTATGATTTCCTGATGCCAAACACATCCAACATTTGAGGTCCTTAGGTAGAAGACAGAAAAACAGATTATTTTAACAAAGTGACTGTTTTAGGGATGATAAACTGAACTCAGACAGTGCACCTCAAAATGAGGAATTAGTTATTCTTTGAAAAGTAAACTTTTTTTTTTTTAATTATTTTTTATTGAGTCATAACTGTGTACAATGATTCAAGCTTGAAATATCATGAATGTTTGGAAAAAAATATCTCCGATTGTATGGGAAGCCCGCACACTGTACTCCAAGCTTGAAAAGTAAACTTAAGGAGCTAAAATCTATGATGTGAACTCTGAAAGATAAACATATGTGGATATAGAAAGGTCTTCCTGTTTCTACTAGGATCTAGATGAATAGAATGTGCTAAAGTGAGCATACACTATATAAATGCAACATTCATATGCAAATGATTCTTAAAATATGGCCTTTCATGTGTCCTTTTTTTCAGTAATTTGTGTCAACAGTGAACCCAAAAGGATGGTAATAGAAGAATGGCCCGAACTGTAGTGGGCCAATGTCAGATATTTCCATGCGGGAGTAATTTCCAGGTACCCTTTAGAGAGGAGTCCTTATTTGAATGCTTCACATAGAATGAAAACCTCTCAAAGAAATAGGGGCAGAAATAATCCAGCAGCGTGCATAGTAAGTTAACATAGTAATGAAGGGAGAGAATAAAATGGACTGATTCTTTAGCTTGTAAAACAATCTGGATCATTGCATTGGTGTGTGATATCAGCTGGCAATTCTGTGAAGTATCTTCATATTAGAACTATTGAGGCACTAGGAGAGACGTTTTCTTGTCACCTAATTTACATGAAGTCAACCAACTTATTTTGAGTTCCTAGAACAGATATACTAGAGCTGGCTTGCTGCACTTTGATGATCTCTGTATATTTGCATATGTGAAACAGAATAGTACATTATACCATATGAACATGTAATGTCATCTGTGTTCCATGTTGCTATTCCTAACATGTAGAATGTGTATATAATCAGTTGCTATTTTATGTCATATTCATCTGCATTTGCAGCATTTCAAAGACTAGTCAGAAACATCTTTGCACAGATGGGAAAAGCAGAATTACTTATAAGTTCCAGAACTACAAAGACATAGATCAAACATATGATATTAATAAATAGCTTGGGTGGGGGAGAGGATTAAAAATTAGGTTACTTATTTATAAAGTTAAAAGTCTCTATTTGTGATCATTTTTCCATTCTTGAAAGGAAATAGGTGCCAAATTTTGCTTCCCCCCCATCCTCATGTTTCCCTTTTCCCTTTTCTCATGTTTTGAATTAAAACCTAAAGACAGCCTGAGAGCATGCATTGTAACTATAAGAAGGATGTGGTAAATCATAGTAGTGGTTAGTGATCTCACAGACATGGTAGTGTCAGAGACTAAAAGAGCAAAGGCAAGTCCTTAGCTTCCAATGGATTTACTTAAAATCCTTCACCCTGTAGTATATCATGGGTAACAGCATATCATGGATAATTACATTTTTACAAATGGTAGAGAAAATCATTTTGACACACACATAGTATTTTCTAGCCAGATCAGCTTTTCAATCTTTTACAGCTTTCATGCATTAAAGCTCAAGTTTTCTTTGTTTATTTAAAAAATATTATCATTAATGATAGGTTTATTCTGTGGTCAGTCTCTGAATAGAAAATACTGAGGAAGACCCCTTTTTTCCTCTTGCCCTAAGTCAAACGTTTGATACCTTTTCCTTTGTAGAAGTTTGGGCTACTCATGTTTTTCATTAAGAAAGTTATGGCAACCAAATTTTCATGGAGATTTTTAAGAGCTTTGGTCATTTTTCATCTTATTACTATGTGTAATAGAATGAATTATGTTTAGTGGCAAATCACCAAAAAGGAAAAAAAAAAGAGGCAATCTCACGAGAGAAATAGTGTCACTGTTTTCTTTGCCACGGGTGTTCAGTAAAGTGAATTCTGACTCACTGAGCCTGGAAAGGGTTGTTCCCACTAGCCACTCACCTGCATCAAAATATCAAGGAACAGTTTGATGAAAATATTTCAAATTGTATATAAAACCAGCACATTGTTCCCCATGATTGCATTAATGCACACAGCTATGATTTAATAAAAAAAAAAAAAATCAAGGAACAGAAAAAAATTGGGGAAAATTATTCTCTTTTCTTAACCCTTTCTGATCAAATGTGGCATTTCATTTTGAGAATGAAACTAATTCCCCAGAGGCCTTTGAAACTGTAATAATACACAATAAATAAAATCATATCTAATAACTCAACAGTTTCATTTGGCACCATCATTTTCTAGATGTACTGCAACTGCGGAAACATAAATACTTGTGGGCTTCAAAGGCCCAGTTTCTATTTGCTAAATAAACTTGGCTTGCTTCAAATTCCTCTGTGTACAGTCATTAATACAATTCACTTTGACAGCATTTAATTAAAGTGCTTTTCTCTTTTAAATTCATTAAAAATTCTTTCCCCCACCTCCCAGTGTATAACTGCGTTCCAGATGCTGAGTGTCAGGAACCTATAAGCCCGACTTTAAATAACTTCTCATTTCTCTTTGTAAAGTGTTTATTACATTCAATTTGGAAACTGTTAAATATGGCTTAGAAAGGAAGTCAGATTCCAGGACATGTTCTGTATCCCTTCAGCAATCTCTTAAAAACAAATGTTAGTTTAACTCATCTGAATAAGCATTTGTTATCTGCATATTTTTCCTATACTCTGTCAACACTACTAGACATTTAAATTGGGAGGTAATAAAGATATGATTTCCATATTAGGGTTGGGGAATTTGCATCTTTTCTAAGCAGGTACTTGGCTTGAATACATTTGCCTGCAGATTCAGAGAAAGTGAGCGCAACAGTCCAGTATTAATAGATTATTGATGGTTTAATGTCTTGGCACCTACTTAGCCGTGAAGTAAAATAACCAGGAAGCTGTCTGATAGGAAAGCCGTCAATAGCATTTTCAATCAAAACCTTTCAGTTAATTGCTTGTTGACCTTAGAGATTTCCTTCAGGCAATACCATTCTTAGTTTTAAACCAAAAGGACCATATTGATTTATAGAGTTTATTCAGAGATGATTATTTAATACCTATCGTTCCAGTATAAAAGGTAAATTTTGCCTTTTCTGTGTCTGCCATATGAAGTGTCTTTTTGGCGGTGCTTTTCACAGATACTCCCTTTACAAGCTCTACTTTGAAAATACCTCATTAAATCTGTTCTCCTCTCAGAAATAGAAAGTTGGGAATCTTGAGGGCACACATGATCGAGTGTTTTAATATGATAATAGAGTTTTGATAGAATTCTTTGCTCGGTCTGGAATTATAATTCCAACAGAGATCCTGACAAAGCTATGATTTCAGTAAGGGTAAAATATAATACTGTAACAGCACTGTATCTTAAAACAAAAATGTTCTTTAATGACAAAATCCTTTTTGATCTCTCTGAGTATAAATGAGATGACTTATATTAGGTTTCTAGGTTTTATATACTTACTTGCCATGATTTATTTAGTTTTAGTTGAATAATTTTAGAAATAAATTTGATTAACTCTCAACAAGCTACAAAGGCCAGTAAGAGGCAGTCAAAACAGTTTGTGGCTCTAACGTTAAATCAGTTACTTTGCTCATTTTGGAATGTGTGGTGTTGCAGCTATAGAGGTTGAATCAAAGTCGGGACAAAAAATATGTACTTTGAATTAATTTGGTTACTTTTCTTTCTTGGTTCTTCATTCATTGGTTGAATGAATGGTTGGTTTACTTCATTCATTGCGCTCTAGAGAAAATCATTTTGGCACTTAATATTTGTTTTGGACAAGACCATTCAGTGTTTTCTATAACATTTTGTAGATAGGCAACTTTCTTTTGAATTTCACTCAGTTGAAAGCCTTTGTCATCTCAGGATTTTATTGTGGTACATGTATTGTGATACATTCCATTTTTAAGAAAACATCTCAGGATTTTATTGTGATACATTCCATTTTTAAGAAAACATGTCTAGTTTTTAAAAATTCTGTCTTTTTCTTAAAGGTTCCCTTTGTTTGTCTTAAGTGGATTCTCTTGTTTTTATTTGTTGTTTTGCTGTTTGGCCTCTGACAACTTTGCTTGTCATAGAAACTATCTGCTGTAGGACTTTTAAATTCTGGCGATAGTAGAACTATTTCTGCAGATTGGGAAGGGAGAGAAGGAAGCAAACTGATGTCAGTTTTTATTCCTGAGAATAGGAACACCCTAAATGTATATCTCATGTGTCAGTAATTTTCAGTCAGAAAATTTGGGAGGAGTTAAAGAACTGTGTGAGTCACTGTATGGTACTATTAGCCTATGCAAAGTGTGCATATGCATGTAATAATTACTACTATAATTTTACTGTTCTATTATAATTCAGATTATTCTAGTAAATATTTTTTTTTTTTTTTTTTTCTTGAGACGGAGCCTCAAGCTGTCACCCTAGGTAGAGTGTTACGGCATCATAGCTCACAGCAACCTCCAACTCCTGGGCTCAAGGAATTCTCCTGCCTTGTCTCCCAAGTAGCTGGAATTACAGGCGCCTGCCACAACTCCCGGCTATTTTTTGGTTGAAGCCGTCATTGTTTGGCGGGCCCAGGCTGGATTCGAACCCACCAGCTCAGGTGTATGTGGCTGGCGCCTTAGCTGCTTGAGCCACAGGCGCCGAGCCTAGAGTTTTTTTTTTAATGTGTGCCTAATGTGAAGTTGCCCCCCCCCTCCTTTTTTTTTTTTTCTTCGCTTGAGAGCTGTTAGATCTAAATTTTAAGAAGACTGTTGGTCTGTATAATCTGGCCATTGCTAGTAGAGAGCTGAACTGTTCATTCAAAGCTCAGTGCTTTGGCACTGTACTGAGTTTGGAGTATGTACAGAATCTACCCTTAAAGAGCCCATGGATCAATGGAGAGGCAGATGACTATAATACAGCATGTAGGTACAGAGAAAGAAAAGCACAAATGGGCTACACATGCCCCAAGCTTGGTGAGCTGGAGGACCCAGAAGGCTTCCAGGGGTAAAGTCGTGCATGTGACTTAGAGAATCCTCAGGAGGGCTTTCCAGGAGGGGGCAAAAAGAGCATGAGTGTAGAGGCTGCAGCTTCAGAGTTCTTGGAGTACAACTGAGGAGCAAGGCTGGGCCATGGGCTGCAGTCAGGTTATGGGGCCTTCTTTAACACACAGGAGCCCTTGACCTACCTGAGACCACTGAGTGCCTCTGGAAAGATGCTGTATTGTATGTGGGAGGGAGGCCTGTTGGGAGGAAGTGGGAGTAATTCAGGCAAGAGATGATAAGGGTCCGAATTACAGCAATGATAGTCAAAATGGAGAGGGGAAGATTAATCCAAGAACTGTTTTAAAGGAATCAGCAACAGGTGGGATTGACTAGCTCGGGAGTTTCAGGGGAGGGGAAGGAGTCAGGGAGAACTCTCAGATCTTGGCCAGAGCAACCTGGGAAGGGGTGGTCTTGGAGCGCCAGTCGAGAGCATTAATGATTAATTCTCTGCTAATGTCATTTGGAAGTGTGTTTGTTTTACACTGAGTTCTCAGCTATTAAATTAAATCCACCCTGAAGGATATTCACATGTGAAAGTATAACTTGACAGTTCTTGTTTCTGAGGATGACCTATGTGGGGTAAGCAAATACGCTTGGAAAAGCCCAAGGCGGTGCAGTGTAGAGGCACAACTGGACTTGTCTTGTGAATCTGAGTAGGTAAGGATGCTGAAAAACCAGCCTCATGGGAATAAAACAGTCAGCTTAGAGACTGAAATCTTTCTCGTGGGAACAGGAGTCATTAGTTGAGGACACTGGCTGGGCTGGGGGAGTAGGAGCTGAGATTCTTCTTCCCAGTGGCCATCCCTGGCACCCTGGGAGAAGGAGACCTGTTTTCTTGAGGAAACCATCGTCTGAATTAGAGTGCCTGGTCCTGCCAGCTTTCCACTTCTCACCTGGTATATATATCTACCGCAAAGTTTAAAAGCAAAAGTCTCCCCATACGTGGTTTCAGTTAGTAAGATCATTAATGTGGAGGATGTAAAACCAATATCCCCATAAAGAATGAAAAGTGGTTTAGAATTGAAAAGAATACTCTGGAATTAAGAGACTGTTTTAAGTTTTGGGAAGTTTCACCTCCCTTCATTTGATTTTTCCATATTCTTTTTCTCTTGAAAGAAGATAACATCAAGAAAGCCAGTGTCTGATGAAATTAAATGAAGTTCAAAACTAAAGGCTGTGTTTGATAAGCTGTCCTTTGACACCTCTTAAGCACTAGGCCACAAGGAATCTTTGCTGCCACTTCTAGAGACCAATGGCCTCTGCCTCAGGGTCTGAGGTGGAAACCCTTCTTTGATCATTTGACTTTGTTTACCTAGAATGTGCTTTAGAGTAAAATAAACCATAATATGTCAGTGGTATGGTAATGCTAGATATTTTGCCTTTTACCAGAATGGTTGATTATAATGCACTGCTTAACCTTTGCTGTCTATAAAAGGAATATTTGTACTTTTATGTGTTTGATTCACACAGTGCAGTTTTCTCAAGTCCTATTATTAAGTGGTTACATTCAGAAAGCAAAAAATCTGCTGAGGTAGTATTTTATTGGCAAACATCTAATATTTTCACTAACCATAACTGTTAGATTGTTCTGACTTCTAAGTATCCCAACTGTAAAAATTATACAGAAAATGTGGCCTGTCCTAGGATTCTAAATAGCCTCATGTGCGGCCTCCTCCAAGGGAAGAATCTAATCCAAATGTCCTTTCTCCCTAAAGACTTCAAACCCTCTTCTTCAAGAAGCTGGAAATCAACATAATTGTGATATCATTAGTGCCATCTCAGTTATGAGAATTTTTAATCTTCCAACTGGTTCTTGGCTGAGTTTTGTCAGGAAGGGTCTCTTTTTTTGAGCTAGCAGATTTTGATGAAATTGGTTGTCTGCTTTTTAAGAAAGGTGTGCAAAGGTGTGCGATCGCTTTACCCTCACTTGGAGTTGACACTTGGGAGAGAAACTTCTCCATAATGTGCTCTAATTCTTCCATCTTCGTTGTCTTCACTTCTCCCTCTAAACTTGAAATCGCTGAGGTAGCCTCTGTCATTTTTAGTGTTACTCTTAAGTTTTCACTGGACAATGTTTATTCACTTTAAAAGAAATTTGTGTTCAAAACTTCAACTGAAACAGAAGATAATTTTGTATTTTTCTCCATTAGCCAGTTAAACAGTAGCAAGAGTGTATTTACCACATGTTAGGTTCAGAGATATGTGATCTGGGTGTCAGAGCTCAATTTTGTATTTTCATTTCTTCCTCTAAAGAATAAATACAACAATATCCACTGACACACTGAGATTAGTTTATCATTTATTTTTGTTTGAGAAACAAGAAGTACAAAACATGGTAAAGAACTTTGAAAATATCCTAATTATAAGATTTAAATAATTATAGAAATTTGACATATGAGCATGAAGTTACATTATGTAATTTATCTGTAAATCAGCAATAATAGTGCTTTATTTCAATGAAGCTCACATAATTTATTGTGATCCTATGACTAAAAGTATACTAAGATGTTCTTTCCCTCTCATACCCGTAGTATCCTTGTTTCTAAATCATTGTTTTCCCAATAAATGTTTTCAAATATACTTTTGTCCCTATATAAATACTATATGTGGGTTTGGATGTGGTTTGAATTCTGACTTTTTGGTGCTTTATTAATCATTATTTAAGTCTTCACAGATGGTTCTTGGCTGGCTAGGTGATGTCTGTCCTATTGTCTGATCTATTCGCTTCTTTCATTTATCTTAAAATGTTTTTAGTTAAAAGGAATCAAAACTTTGCTCTGGTTAAAATTATTGGATACAATTTATTTGTCTGAAGTACTTTCTACATTCTCTTCTTTTTGGTTTACCTTGAATCTGTTTTATAAAATCAAATTTCAGATCTCACAAATCATATTTCAACCAGCATTGATGAAGTTCCTTTCACTCGGGTCAGATTTTCACTTCATTTGAGAATTATTTAGCCAATGAGGTTAACTGTGTATGAATTTCAGTGGGGCATTCTTAATCTGAACCCTTTGCACATCTTTCCTGACCTGTTGCTAGTGATTATGAATTTCCAGGCTGGTTCTTTTAATTCCTGGTACCCGTCGTAATCTTTTAACAGCTTCTTTTTAATTTTATGGAAGTGCAAGACCTACTTTTTTCTCAATCATACTAATGCAAAACAAGTCATACATTTATTTAAAAATCAGATTTTTAGGCCGGGCGTAGTGGCTTATACCTGTGATCGTAGCACTGTGGGAGGCTGAGGTGTGTGGATTGTTTGAGCTCAGAAGTTCAAGACCAGCCTGAGCAAGAGTGAGACCCCTGTCTCTACCAAAAAAATATAAAAATTAGCCGGGCATTGTGGCAGGCACCTGTAGTCCCGGTTACTTGGGAGGCTGATGCAAGAGGATCTCTGGAGCCCAGGAGTTTGAGGTTGCTGTGTGCTATGACTCTAGTGTGGGACAACAGAGTGAGACTGTCTCAAAAAAAAAAAAAATCAGATTTATAGAGGTAACAGTCAACTCTGATCATTTCCATGTTACTCTTTACTCATTATAGGACAAATATAAAGTCTTCAAAGAAACTGTAATACTATAAGTGCCTTGAATCTGTTCTTCAAATAGAGGTCTTTTTGTGAATTTTTAGGATAAGCTTTCTGTTTGAGAAAACATTCTGAAAGATGGTGGAGGTTTGTGGGGACAGGAAGAAAATGAATGTCTGTGGATGTCAGGTGAGTGAGAATGGAGGGGGTGAGTGGAGGACGGTTTCTCCCCAGCATAATGATGCTTGGTCATGGCCTGAAACACTGACAGAGCCTGTTCTTCTTGAGTCCTTTCATGGATTCTGTCATGTTTGTGGAATGGTTTTGGTTATGTTAGGCTATAAATGATCAAATAAACCTATGTATCAAATGATGGTGATGAAAGGAAAGGTATGTAGTATAATTGTCATTGGGTTCAATACATATTTATACTTTACCTCTCTTAAATTTGAACTGGAGAAAGGATTGTTGTTGGTGTCTGACTGAGATATAGTTACTCATCTTGACTTTGCTTAATTTACTGTCAGCTCATCTACATGTATTGAAGAAGCAGCCCTTTCAGTCACCTCTTTAGTATTCACAGATTCTGGCCATTCCCAATAATCAGATTAATGACTGCAACAACTCCCCCCCCCCCAAAAAAAAACTATACAGATGTTCTCACTTTTTTGCCAAAGAGGAAATGATATAAACCAAAGGCTGTTTTACAAATCATGCTTCCTCCAACACCCAAGTTTATTTTAACAGCTTATTGTGTCACAGTGTCTTTATGCTTTTACCTTTGACCAAAGTGTTTATTTTGAGAAACAATTATTAAAATGCATTAAAAACATACACAGTGTTCTAATAGTATCTTGGTTATAATATTTAAGAAAAAAAAAAACAGACTAAGGCTGGATGAAATTGAACACATATTTCCATGTCTGACTTCCTACCATTTTGCTTGTTTGTATTGATTTCTCTTGACATGGTCTTCTTTTATTGAGCACCACTTTTTTTCTTATTCTCTCTCTTCTTTTAAATCCCCTTCCCATAGCTGTATGTGCTAAGAGCAATTGTAAAAAGGAACCAACTTATATTAAACCTGCCTGGAGTCAAAATGTAATCTAACACCTGTAGTCTGCAATTTGTCATCACTTCATGGATACTTTTTTTTTTTTTTTAATAACAGATTTCCTGAGTTTTGACCTTAGGATACTGTATAATCCAAAAAAAGCAACAAAACTAAACCATGATTTTTAATAAGTCTTATAATGTTAGGATGTGAAATTATAGCCATAAGAGCCAACTCAAGTTAACATCATTTAAAGTTAGAAGTAGTGCTGAGTTGTGTATCTTGGAGAATATGTGTTGCCTGTGAAAATGTCTTTGTGTGATGAAGTCAAGAGGAAAAGCATAATGCGTATGTAATTTCTCTTACACTCATTCTCGGAGGCTTTCCTAGGCGATTTGACTCAAGTAAGGTTGTTTTGTTAACTGCAGAGTTCTTTTTGAATGTGAGTATAGAGTGCCTGATTGTCATTGGGGAAAGGCAAGGCTGTGTGTTGAGTGTGATCCATGTAGTACAGAGTTTTTAAATATTTTGGTCTTGGAGCTTCTTTTTCACTCTTACTATTGAGGGCCCTGATAACATATTAGACCTCTGAATGCTTGCATATTAGAAATTAATTCTGAGGAATTTTTTTAAATGCTTACTAATTTAAAAATAATTTAGATAATATACAGTCATCCCTTGGTATCCAGGGGTGTTAATTCCGGAACTTCTCACAAATACTGAAATTCATGGGTGCTGAAGTCCCTTATATAAAATGGCACAGTATTTGTGTATAACCTACATATATTCTCACATACATTTTAAATTTTCTCTAAAATATTTATGATAACTAATACAATGCAGATGCTATGTAAATAGTTGTTGTACTATATTGTTCGGGGAATAATGATAAGGGGGAAAAAAGACAGTACAGACACGCCATCCTTTTTTTCTCCTCAGATGTTTTCTATTGCAGTTTGTTGAATCTATGGATATAGAACCCGTGGATATGGAGGGATGACTATTTACATAAATGTTACAATTTTTGTGAAAATAATGTAAAACAAATAAAAGTAACAAAATAATACCAATGGTCTATATATTTTTGCAAATACTATTTTAAAGTCTGGTTTAATGAAAGACAACTACATTCTCATAATTGCTTCAGCATTTAATCTAATACAATATGTGGTTTTGGTTGAAATCAACGGAGAAAAGTCTGAGACAGACATGTAATTAGAAAAGGAGGGGATATTTTAATATGCTTTCCAGATAATTGTGATATTATTCTTTGATACTGTAGTTTCTTAAAGGTTAGCTGCAAAGTGAAATTGAAGCTAAAACCATATTGATGAACTTCTCATACTTTGTGTCTTTACATTCCATTGGTCTGCATTGTCAGTGGAACAGATCTTTTAGCTGTTCATAACTTTGCAACATCATGCATTGGTCATTTGGAAAATATTGGTTTACTGACTTACAAGTGTTGGCACATTTTATGTAAGAAACATTTAAAAACAAAAACATTTGTTAAATCACCACCAATATCATCAGAATAAAAGTCTTTAAGTATTGGAAAACTAAAGCTTGTCGTGGCCACTACAAGTTTTCAACATTCTAATTTTTGCTTGAAAGGTCATATTTTATCATGGGCAATAAGTACTGTAAAATATTTTTCTTGAAATGCCAGGCTCCTATTTTTAAGAAGATGTCTGCTAAATATTCAAATATTAATAACCATATTGTTCTTCCAACAACAAACTATGACTTTTTTCAAGGGAAGATGATATTTCATGATAAAAGTGGATAACTCATCTTGCAACTCAGTCACACAAGTGCTCTTTCTCAAGACAACGAACTTCAGTGAGCTACAGAAGTGCTTTTTACAGACAGGCAGTCCCCAGGTTACTAACAAGATAAGTTCTATAGATTTTCTGTTAAGTCAAATAGTATGTAAGTTGGAACAGGTTACATTTACTTATTACCTATAATAACTTCCATTCATAAGGGTGAGTTGTGCAAAGTCAGGTGTTTGTAACTCAGGAACTGCCTGCACTTTCCGTTTCCTCACACAGAATATTAAGATTTAACATAATTAATACAATTATCAATAAAATTTTACTACTACCTCAAAAATATTTTTAAATGCAAGTAGCATCGTTATTACTCTAAGTATAGTGCAGGATACAACTATTGCTACAGTTTGGTGCCATTTCTTTGCATGGCTATATAGGCCACCGGTTACTTCACCAGTGCTTTTGTATCATCAGTGCAAATTTCAGCATGGCAAAGTCTTGCTATGAAAATAGTTTTGATGTCAAAGACCTCTCTTGCATTGACCACACTTTGAGAGCCACTGATAAAGAATGTGTTCCTAAGAGATGTCAGGCTATGTATATAGAAGGTGTCACCTTGGACGGGACTATAACCTGAAGATTCAATTCCATGGTTCAGATGCTTCAGAGGCAACTTCATGTGCTAGATGCCATATTAAGAACAAAGGTATATGTAGTATATGTAGTATTTGAGTGAAAGAAATAAGAAAAATTATTGGTAGACACACCCCTTCGTAGAGCTGTAGATCTTTGAGGTAAAAAAGACAGACAGAGTTCTGAATTTGTTGCTTTTATAATAAGCTTATTGATAGAAAAATATGTGAGGCATTATGCTACTGGTTCTTAAATCCTCCTCATATTTTGTAATGATGGCTACTGCTTATTAAAATCTTACTTAATGATAAGAACTCTGCTGTGTACTTAGCATACCTTACCTCACTTAATCCTCCTAACACTGCAAGGAAGATGTTACAGATTAACAAACAGTGTGGCTCAGAGACAGAAAGTAACTTGCTCAGAGTCATAAGGCCAGTAAGCAGGTGTGGTTTGGGGGTAGGAACTGGATTTGAAACCAGAACTTTGTGACCTGAGAACTTCTGCTTACAACTTCTATACAAGCCATGTCAAGGTTTGTAATACCCTATAATTTTTTTAAACATAGCAATGCTAACAAAAAGGAAAAATTACATCCCTGTTCTCTCATATACGCTAGAAGTAAATTCCTATAATTAGTGACTGCTTTATTTTTTAAACATAGTTTTGCTAAAAAGGAATAATAGCAAGAAAAATAATAACCAGTTGTGCTGAATAAGAATAACAACTGTTTTAAAAGTAAATAACTGAAGCTATGGAATTAATTCAGTGCCTCAGAATAAAGACATACTGTGAACTCATCCAAGCATGTGGTATCCCAATGTGCAGCTCACAGTCCAAAGGGTGAGACTGGTATAAAATAGTTACATTAATATTTATATTAGCTATTGTTCATTAATGGTAAATTCTCCCCACTGAATTTTTGAACCAAAATGAAGAGTCTCTAATGCCAATTTTGAGAAAAAAGGAATTTTTTTTTTTTTTTTTTTTGAGACAGAGCCTCAAGCTGTCACTCTGGATAGAGTGCTGTGGCATCACAGCTCACAGCAACCTCCAATTCCTGGGCTCAAGCGAGTCTTTTGCCTCCGCCTCCCAAGTAGCTGGGACTACAGGCGCCCACCACAACGCCCGGCCATTTTTTTTGGTTGCAGCCGTCATTGTTGTTTGGCGGGCCCGGGCTGGATTCGAACCCACCAGCTCATGTGTATGTGGCTGGCGCCTTAGCCCGTGGAGCCACAGGCGCCGAGCCGAGCAAAAAGGAATATTAAATAAAGGAGAGAACTAGGTTGCCAAAACTTCAATTCATGATGTTTCAAATATAGTATGTTTGTAACATACTATGACCACATGTATTCGTTTGTCTACTTAACAAATTCTAATAGAGTTACTCGTAAAGACTCTCATTGTTCTTGCTGTTGTTAAATATATTTTTCTCAGAACTTGGAGTGGATGAGCAGTGCCTGTGGCTCAAGCAGTAGGGTGCCGGCCCCATATGAGAAGGGTGGCAGGTTCAAACCCAGCCCCAGCCAAAAAAAAAGATAAAAAAAAAAAAAAAAAAAGAACTTGGAGTGGGAGAATGCTTTCTTTTTTTGGATCAACAATTATATATTCTGTTTTCAAAGATAAGGTGAAATTAAACAAGTCAAAGTTATTCTGATATTAACCTGAAATTAATGTAGATAGAAGTCATTTTTGTTTGTGTTCTGATCTCCTGAAGATGTGCCTTCTCCAGTAAGACCTGAAGCTCTGAGTGAGGGTAGTCATGAAAGGCAGATATGGCCTCCTAGAAAACTTTGTTTTTACCTATTACCACACTGCATCAACCACCTTATACAGTCACCTCCTTAATAATTTCTCATTTTCACTATAAAGAAAGACCACAAAGTCTTGGCTTATTATAAGTAATCCAGTTCACCCCATAATGATACAGTGAATTATATACTTTCCTAAACTTAATCATTCAGGATCTCACTTCCTTCCCTGCAGGCAAGAACCATTATATTTTACACATGGCTCCCAGCTGGTTTTCATTGAAGCCTTCAAAATCTATTTTGAACACTGGGAGCTTTAAGAAGAGACTGCTTTATCTTTCTTAGTCAAGTTTTGTCATGGTACTATTAGGTCCTTTTGTTTTCAAAATTTTTGATTTTAAAGGCAGAGAAACAACATGTGTCCATATTATAGTTGTGCTTTGTTGACTGGGCAAGGAGCTTTTGGATTTTATTTGCAGTTGATGTCTGTTGGAGTATATTCCTCCTCTTTCTTTATTGCCATCTTCCATCTTCATTTATAGACATGTACATCACATTTCAGCCAGAGAAATTTCAGCAAATAAATAAGAAGGAACATGTTAGAACTTACAACTTCCTATTTGTTTACATTCTACCCTTACTTTCATCTAACTTTGATCATTGGATATAGGACTTCTTATCAAAAAGCTTTGTAAATCAGTAGGCCAAGTTATCGTAGCAAATTGACACACTGTTTTACAACCAAGACATTGTTGTAAATGTAATTCTTTTTAGATATGATAAGCACCTTCGAAGAAGGAGGCTGCCATCAGTTTAATGTGAAGTAACGATTCTTCTGGAGGATGGAAGTGCCGAGGCAGACTTCTGGTGGTTTTTATGATAATGTTGCTGTTTGTGATATTCTGATGTAATATTGTTATATGTTACCAGATAAATTTTTCTTCCTTAGTATGTAAAAATATAAATATTTTCCCTTCTCTCTAGTAATAGTAATAGTTTCCAAGTCCTACTATATTTATGGCTGGAACAGATGATGTGACTGCAGTTCTCTGACAGTGGGATGTGAAGGCCCTATGTGTCTGGCCCCGGTTCTCCCTCATTGCTGATCATCTGTAGCATAGGGCTGTCCAACAGTACTTTCTGTGATAAGGGAAATGCCCTGTATCTGTGCTGTCCAGCATATTGTTGGACAAGTGATACAATTGAGCCCTGGAAATGTTGCTAATGTGACTGAGGAACTGAGCTTTTTCCTTTTTTTATTTTTGTTTTAATTAATTTAAATGTAAATGTAAGTAACCACATGTGGCTAATAGCTACAGCTCTAATATCCTGCCTTTCTTGCGGTTTTGCAAATATACCAAGTGTATTCTTGTCGTGAAGCCTTTTTGCTTCAGTTTCTGTTGTTGGGAAAGCTCTCCCTTGTAGATGAGCTCCTCAGCTCCAAGGCTGCCTCCTCAGGGAGTCTTCCTAAGTCACCTTTTCTCAAATAATTTCCCCTTCCTCCAGTGTTCCTTTTCATGCAGTGCATTCTTATTGTTTATGTACACAGTATTTATTACTACCTATTATTTTATTTGTGGTCTGTCTGCTCTAGAAACTTCATTCACTTCTTCTATGTAACCTTGCCCATAGAAGGCAAGAGGACATACGTTTAAGGGTATGGGCTTTAAAATCACACGGGTATGCTTGAGAAGCCCTGTTCTGCTACTTACAAGGTATGTGCCTAAAACAAATTACCTGCACTCTTGAAATTTGTTTTCCCAACCTAAAATGGCATAAAAATACTTGCCTTCAGAATTACTGTGAAAATTAAATAGCATAAAATATATGTATAGCATTAGGTCAACATGTGGCTTGTAGTAAGCATTACATGAATGCTAACACCTGTTATTACTGTTATCATTATTATTGTTGTTATTAAAGCTGCTTAACTATTTCACTACTGTGAACCTTAAATGTCACATTGAAAAATCAGTAACAAGCTATGACAAAGGGGCCTTTAAACAAACTATTGATGACTCTCTTTGTAGAAATTGTCAGAAATAAATTTGTTGATTAGATCAAAGTTTGTGATGGAGAAAATTTCAAACTAAAATAGTAGTAAGATGAATCGACAGGCTTCAATGTGCAAAGGTCAAGAGGAAAAAGGAATGCATAGATATCTTTACAGAATGATATATGATATTATTTAGATATAGACAAAGGTTGACTACTGGGCCCATTTACAATTTTTTTATATTAAGATATGATATAGTTTATATACAGTAAAATGTATAGATCCTAATCATACAGCTCAGTAATCTTTTAGACATGTATGTACCTTTTTAACTAACACCCAAGTCAATACAAAGAATATTTTCAACATCCCCGAAGGCTGCCTCCCACCTCCTTCCATGTAGTAAGCCATGCCAACGTCGGCCATTGTAGGTTTTTCCCATTCCTGTCTTTCACATAGATGGAATCATACAGTCTTTAGTCATTCATGTCTGCCTTCTTTCAGTCAACAACATACCTGTGATATTTATTCATGTTTGTGCATATAGTAATAGTTTATTTTTTCCTACTGCTCTGTGATAAAAATATGTCACAATTTATTTATCCATTCTGTTATTGGTAGACGCTTGGATTGCTTCTAGTTTGGGGATTTTATGACTGAAACTGCTATGAACATGCCTTTTGGGGGGTATAAGCACTTAGAAATACTTTCATACAGTAGGTGCATGTTCGGCTTTAGTAGGCATTACCACGGGGGGGGGGGGGTTCTCTGTCCAATGGCCTGTTTTGAAAAGAAAAGGATAAAGCTGGAAAGTCTGTAGTCTTTCTAGTTTTGTATAAAGAATTGGGAAGATGCTCAGTGAAACTTAATCTGAAGAAAAGTCCAGAAGACTGTATATCAAGTGTATTAGAAACTTGTTAGAGAAGAGACCTTTATTCATTAGCAAGACATTCTCTATCTTGGCTGAAATAATTGTGAATTTTATGACTTAAAAATTTAATCAGCCAGAAGTATATGCCTGAACTGTCAAATGAGCTTAGGAAAGAAACTGCTTATAGCTCCATCCATCAGCAATTAATAACAGGACCCTCGGGGCACTTGCTTTGAACAGAGACCAAACTTGATTCATTCTAGCTAACTAACAGGGTATTAAGAACATGCTCAGAGAAATTCAGAGAAAAAAAACTAAACTTGTTTTGGGACGATTTCTCATTGACATTACTCAAAATGCAAGAAAGTGAAGAAAAGATGATTTGAACTGCCCTTTAGACGGGAGAATATGATAAGCGGGTTTGGATTGGTCATCCTATGTAGTGAAGTCCATCTTATCAGCTTTAGACACTCCTCTATTTATGTTCAGAGTACTTACACCACTGGAAGAAGCACTGCATGGTATTAAGAATTCATAGGAATTGGCTAAAGAGGAAATTATGTATTGCTTTTTCAGAACAACTCTCTGCCTGCATAAGTAGAACATTTGGAAGTAATGATGACAGGACAGATAATTTGGGGAATTCCAGATATTGTGAATATTGTAATTGAAAGGGAGTTATAACCAAAGTCAGGTATCAGTGTAGTGGAAAAGAACAGCCCTTTTGGTAACTTGTAAGACAGTTTCGCTTTAGAGATGCCTGTGAGGGCCTTCTGTATTTTGACTGCTCTTGGATTATCTGTTAGAAGCTGCTAGATGATATCATTTCACCTTCTTTGTGTAGATATGGTCATGCCCCCCAACTCACTATAGGATATTGTCTGACCAGAAACTATATATTTCATTTCATAGATAATTTCTCTTGCTTTTACATAGCACCTCTCTTGAGAAACAGCTTTCTCGTCTATGAGGAGTAATGACCTGGTCATTGTTCATTGGAAACCTTTTTTCTCAGCCTGCCACCTCCCCATGTTTATGGTTTCCAATTTAAAGGATTCCCCTGAGAAACTACATTTTTCCAGTTTGTTCCTGACCAAATAGCACCTTCATGAGGAACTATCAGGATTAAATTAGTTAGTTCATGTAAAGTTCTTAGAACTTCCTGGCACAGAAAAAGCAATCAGTGAGTGGCAGCTGTTATTACTGTTCTTTCTCTAGTTCGTGGTTGGCTTCTCTGTACATATGTATTACTACTGCTTAGTTCTAAGAAATGAGGGGGGAAGTGAAGGAGGCCAGTTGGTTGGACCTAAGGAGAACAAACGCGATCATGCAGAAAGATTATAGTAACTTCAAAGTATAGTCTTGGAAAATCTCTTTAAATCTAACCAACACACAATGGAAAATCTCTAAAGAACCGATCTAATTATTCAATTAGATGGAACCGTTATGCTGACTTTTACTACAGAAGGCAAGCATAATTTAGAAAATGGGGCATTTTAATTCTCTTTTGTTTTCCAATTAGCACAATTGCTCTAATAGGGAGTAATCATGCTTGAGTATATGTTCTTTCAGTATGTACTCTGCACATCATTTCAGTTTCTCATCAAAAGTGGAACTCTTCACCTGTTGGTGCACAGGTTTCCGTATTACAGTGCTGGTGCTACCCAGATTATGGCCTCAGAGCACATATCTTCCTGCCTTGAAAGCTCGCGTGAGGGGCACCGACCTACCACGCAGCTCTGCTTTCCCTGCCGGGTATAATTAGGATGCTGAAGTAATGGCGCTCTCACTTTTTTGCTGATGCCAGCTTACCACAACAGACCACATGAGTTTACTCTTAGTTGAAAGTGGTAAAGAAAATGCTAAGAACATTCAGTTTAATTGGTCAGCATTATACGGACTTTAGTGCCACTGTTTTATAGTCCTGTACTTTAGATTTTTTTTTCCTGCTACAACCATCAGCTTATTATGACAGATATCCTTATTTGCTTCTGATGATTCTTTTGGCTGTTGATTACTTGGAAAATTTAAACCTATTTATTATTTATGTAAGAATTACATCTGCCCTAATATTTATTAAATTCTCTATAAAAGACTGACTGACACTTCGTCTTATGGACCCCCAGACTGGAATAATGGCAGAGACTTTTTTTTTTTTTACCGCCAGCTTTGACACCAGTGTTTCCTAGCTTAAGAAAATGGATCATATAGATAGATGTGACGGTGGTGGGCTTGGTGGTGGGGATGGTGGTACTAGGGTTCTTTTATACAACTAGACATGTTCTTTTCTGCATTGACTGGACTTATCCCCACTGAACTCCAGAAAATATTTAATATGTTACTCTTACATGGGAAAGGTTACCTAAAAGATGAGAGAATGACAAAAGGAAAAAAGTATTTTTTTTTTTTAAATGAACTTACTATTCTTAAACTTTTGGGGAGGATCCATTAAGTTACACATTGAACTGACAATAGGAAATATGGTTTTTGCCTGTAGAGTTGACATGACACATTTTAATGGGGAAGATTGCCGTAGCCTTTTAACGTCTCATGTTGCAGCTAAAGCTGTGAGGTGTGAGCAGGGCTGAGGTTCCTCACCAGGATCTCATGTCCTACCTTCCCTTCATCATGCCCTTCTCCCTCAGGCCTGTGGTGAGAGCAGGGGCCCATTCCTCTGACAGTCTTCACTGTAGCACTTTGTTTCTTTCGTCAGACTGAAGAAGTTATTATATTAAGATTAGAATGGGAAATTGTACAGAGAGATTATGTTAAAGAAGTAAGTAATTGTGGAGATGAAGAGTAAGCTTGCTTAACTAGGTTTTTTTTTTTTTTTCTTAATGAATAGGGAATAGGTAAAGATAAAAGAGAAGTTATTCAAATTTCAAAAACTAGAAAACCTTATTCGGGGGGGGGGTGAAACCCCCAAATTAGGAAGTGTGTACAAAAGAGGAGTTGATAGTGATATTGAGCTATATGAGCAAAAAACAGTCTTTAAAATTAATAATTTAAGAAACAGTCTTTTTTTTTTTTTCTTTTTTTTAATAGATTGGGTGTGGCTTAGTTGCCTAGGCTGGAGTGAAATTGTATCATCATAGCTCATTGCAATGTAAAACTCCTGAGCTCAAGCAATCCCCCTGCTTCAGCCTCCTGAGTAGCTGGAACTAGGGACACCTACTATGACATCCAGCTAATTTTTAAATGTTTTTTTGTAGATACAGACTCTCGCTATTGTCCAGGCTGGTTGGGAACTCCTATGCTCAAGTGATCCTCGTCTCTCTTATTGCCAAAAGTGCTAGGATTACAGGCATGAGCTACCTCACCCAGCCTTGCCTATAAATTAATTTGGAAATTGTATTAAAAAAAAAAAACTTTTAAAATCAAAAGGACCTTAAAGAAAGGACCCAAAAGAACTAAAAGAAAATAAATAAAACTTGTTCTAATTTTATAAAGGATTGATTTTTCTGGCTCAAGTACCAATTATTCCTCTATAACACTCTTAAGAGTAATTATGAGGCTGATGGTAATAATGATAATAATATTGGACATTTGTTCTAAGCCAGAAATAGGCAAACTGTGCCCCATGGGCCAAAGCCAGTCTTTACTGGAGCATGGCCATTCTCATTTGCTGTGTTGAGTAGTTGCAGCAGAGACTATATGGCCCTACAAAGTCTCAAATATTTACTATCTGGCCCTTTACTGAAAAAGTTTGCCAATCCTTGATTTAAGACAAGCACCGTTCTTTACAACAATTTTGCCATTTAGTCCTTACCACATCCCTAGGAGGTCAATTCCTTATCCTTCTTTTATAGATGATGAAATTGAGGGTTAAAGATATTAAGTGAGTTGCCCAAGGATACCAAGCTAAGTAGAAAAGTCTTGGTTTAAAGCCTTGATGTCTGATTGCAGAGGCCATACTTTCCCTCTGTGTCCAGTTTCTTTGTCATTAGCCTTCAGAGAGGTGACATATCTTGGTGGTTAAAGATTACTTAATTTCAAATGACTTTGGGCAACAAATGACTTAATTTCTTTGTGCCGCAGAATAAAAATGTTAACAAATATTATTATTTTGAACCTTTTGGTATGTAGATGAGATTCTAAATCTCCAGAAATGCTTTTAAGCTTTACAAAGACCTGACTTTATAAATTACTAAGACATAACTCCAGTGCTGGATACAGAGCCCATATTTCACAGGGCTGATGACTTTCAAAAGGCAACATCGTGAGTCAGATGTTAATTTTTTTTTTTTTGCACTTTTCATTTATCAGGTCCTTCATAGACAGCAGTCTCAGCCAGCAAAGGAGAGTTCCCCTCCCAGAGAAGAAGCACCTCCCCCACCTCCTCCAACTGAAGACAGTTGTGCCAAAAAGCCTCGGTCTCGCACAAAGATCTCCTTAGAAGCTCTGGGGATCCTGCAGAGCTTTATTCATGACGTGGGCCTGTACCCCGACCAGGAAGCCATCCACACCCTCTCGGCCCAGCTGGATCTCCCCAAACACACCATCATCAAGTTCTTCCAGAACCAGCGGTACCATGTGAAGCATCACGGGAAGCTGAAGGAGCACCTGGGCTCCGCGGTGGACGTGGCAGAATATAAGGACGAGGAGCTGCTGACCGAGTCAGAGGAGAACGACAGCGAGGAGGGCTCCGAGGAGATGTACAAGGTGGAGGCCGAGGGGGAGGGCGCCGACACAGGCAAGGTGGCGCCTGCCGAGCTCGACCAGAGATGATGCGAACTCCTACCAGGCAAAGCAATACATCGGTCCAAGGATTTCCTGTTTTAGTTTCTTTCAAAACAATCTTTTTGCTTTTTTTTTTTCAGTCTTTTTATGTTTTGTTTTTCTTACCCTTTTTGATATTTCTTTGTTGCACAGGATACACCTATGACTGAGTAAGTTCAGTATTTCCGCATCAGACATCGCCTTGGCAAAGACACTAAAGTGTTACACTTTTACATTTGACTGGATCATAGTAATTATAATCACAGGAGACTCTGCCTTCGTTATCCTTGCACTTATGGAAGTTACATCAGGCAAGTTCCAGGATGAAAAGACCTACGAAATAAATGAAGGAAGCTACCAGTGTGTGTGTATATGTATATGTATATATCTCTATATTTACATATATATATTAAAATTGCATGGGACAGAGAACTTTACAATCCGAAAGAATAGACTGTGAAATGAGTTCTTAAAGAAAAGACTTGTTTATGTATTAAAAAAAAAACCACTTCACAGTGAGTCGCTTTGGCTTTTTGATAAACTGCGGCCTGCTCTCAGGGTGGGGTGACTATTTTTGAATTCCTATTTATTTTTGTGTTTGTCCCTGATTTTTTTTTTAATTCTATGGCTTCCTATTTGGCAGCTTAATAGGTAATTTTTGAGGTATGTATTTAACAAAATAACACTGCCAAAAAAAAAAAAAAAGAAGAAGAAGAAATAAAGAAGAAAGTAAAGTGAAAAAAAATCAGGGCACGTTAAAATAATACAAGTCAAATTACTCCTAAAGACACAACGCACACTTAAAATGACTCAATAAAATGACTCGATGGGTTCCGTTATTCAATTTGTCATTACTGTAGTGAACAGATGCATTTCTGTGGAATTCCAAATAAGCAAAACTGAAATTCAGTGCAGAGAAAACTTGTCCATTAGTGCAAGTCTTGATAAAATTACATTTTGACATTGGATGTATGGATTTCATAGTATAAGCCACATTTTGTTGTGAAATTTATTTACCTGCTTGTGGCTCCAATCTTAAAATTAATAAGCCTGCTC
This sequence comes from Perodicticus potto, assembly GCA_963574655.1. Classification (NCBI taxonomy): domain Eukaryota; kingdom Metazoa; phylum Chordata; class Mammalia; order Primates; family Lorisidae; genus Perodicticus; species Perodicticus potto. The sequence goes on from CAUYRH010029499.1 coordinate 88,172, forward strand.
ATTTAAAACTTGTTTGTTGTCGCTGTTTTTTTTCCTAATAGAAAATAGTTCAGTGTAATGTTAAGTTAGAAAATAAATTGCTGCCCAGTTAAAGGGGCTCCCTCTCAAATAAATCTCCATCTATCCCTCTCCCAAAAGAAGTTTCTTATTTCTGTTTCACTTTGGGCTTCCTCTTCTTCATACACTTTCCATCCAGCTAACTGAACATTTCCAGTCCTTGATCTCTCCCATCCCTTTTCCTGGTATGGCAGCCCTAACAAGAACCTGTTTTTGAATCATTGTGCAGCTCCAGGCTATAGAGCACATGAAGTGATTTCAGTAGAATCACCTACTTGTCCTAAAAGGAAAACGTTGTTCCAGTTACCTACATAGCAATTACGTTACGTACAGCAGAACTAATGCTGACTGGCTGTTGGGCGGGATGAACATTAAAGCTGCAATCTACTATAGTTCTCCAAATCTCCTTCAGCTTCCTATCAGAAACACCAGTAGCATTACTTTCCACTTCTACTTACAGTAATTGTAAGAGGGGACCTCACCTTCAGGACTGGCCTAGTGAAGCTGATCATCCTTGCTTTAAAATGGCCATTACAGAGTCCCACGTGGTCGGATTTATTTTGAGTTGTGCTTTCATGCAACCTTGTCAAAGACCTCATGCAATATCACTTTGAAAGTTATTTTCTGTTTACTACACAAACATTGTAATATAACTGTTAATACTATTTATATATTTGAAAGGTATAAAAGGTAGGAGTTAAAAAAAAAAAACCTCTATGTGTAGATATTAACTCAGAACTTACAATATACAGGGAGAAGACATGTTGCAATACAAGCTAATTCTAGCTGCTCAGTAACCTCTGGAGTTTTTAAAGGGACATTTTCCTGTACTTTTTCAAATAATGATGTTTAAAAAATTATCTTGACATGAGCGTCATATACTTTTGCAAAAGGATGGTTGTTTGCAGTTAAGCCCTGGGCCCATCCTTCCTATTTCTGTAGTATGCTGCAGCTTTAATCAGAAAGTCCATGGTTGCTGCTTCTCCGAGTTACTCTTTCCAAATTGTCTTCTTACACTGTTGCTGAAGGTCACTCTGTACACGTAATGGAAACTGATTTTGCCAAGCTCTTACAAGGTGGTTCATCTATCGATGGCATCCGCATTTGGTATCTTTTACACTTCAACCAAAAATTTATTAGGTATTTTTCAATGCTAAGTCTTGCCTTTTATTTTTTAATTTCACTGCCAAGTTTGCAGTGGTTCTAAGTGAATCTGTGGGCATTTTAGCCTGTGGTCTTGCCAGATCTTTGCGAATTACAATACATATATGTCTATTTATTCAATATCTGTCATATAATATCTATTTGGAAGAAGAAACTTTCTTGTAGTGCCTCTTGACAAAGCACAATTTCCTGCCTTTTTTTTTTTTTTTTTTTTTGTGAAATGAAAAAAAAAACAAATTGTGTTTTATTGCGGTATCAACAATGTGAATAAGGATTAACATATTGTAAATGTTCTTTTTTCCATGTAAATCAACTATCTTTGTTATCACTAAGTGATAATTAATTTTTAACTTATGTGCATTGTTAGGCTGTTAGAAATTTTTTGGTTGTTAAAATAAACGCATTCAATAAATATGACTTTGTTTGTCAAGTATTTTACTGGGCATTGCTTTCTTTTCCATTTAATTTTTCATGCAGAGCAAGACCTAGTGAGTCTTAGGAAAATCTGTACCCTTATTTTAGAAACAAAACAGTGGTGCCCACAATTGCAGATGTTTGAATCCCGCACAGTGCATGGCTTTAATTGCACATGCAAATACATGTGTGTCTCTGTGTGTGTCTAAACACAAGCACGCTCACATCCTGGAGTTGGCAACTACGACAGTCATTTATCCAATTGTTTTGTTGTATACAAGCAAAGCTAAATGTATAAAGATATATTTGTGGGTTGCTCCTTTATTTTCCTAGTGAATATTTTCTGTTTATAATTAAATAACCATAAATGACTGCGTGTCAGGAAACTTTTGGAGCACATATGTCCATGGTTAATGGACATAATAAAAGTCTTTTATATTTAGAGCTAGGGTAATAATGCACCATAATGTGTGCATAGAGAAATGCCGTAAGGATTGATGGATCTGAGAAATGTGTGAAAATGATTTTTTAGAAAGTGCTTACAATGGAAAAAATTGTTCAAGAAACTAAAGTTAATAAGGAAGAACAAGTGCTTCACATCCTCAACTGGCTAAAAGAGGCAATTAAAAAGTGATTTTGTTTTCTTTTGATACTGTTAGTACAAATTTTTTTTCTTCTTTATTTTTCTGCATTTGGTTGTCATACAGATTTAACTTTTCTCAGTTTCACTTGCCCTTTAATCCATAGTAGTTAACAGCCCATGGACCATACTTTAAGGACAGTTCGTGGAAGCTGGTTGTTTGCAGCTAGCAGATAGCTCCAAAGTACAGAGGACTAAAAGTTTTTAAAGAGCAGCTTGAAGTTCACAGGCTGAAACATGTTTCCCATGTAAATGAACTCTGCATTTAAGACCAAAACCCAGGAAAGCATTTGTAAGATAATTTGACTGTTAGCACCAGAAGCTTCCATCTTCACGAGGTTATGTTTTTAAGGGTCAGTCTTCCTCAGAGATAAGAGACTCAAAAGTGGGAGGCCCCACCCGGTGGGGGAGTTGGCTTCTGCCTAGGATGTGGTTTCTGTGCTCATGACTTCTGTTTTTAAGAAAGCAGAGTAAGAAATTTCTTGACTGAAGAGAACGTCGTATTAGGGCATCTCAGATCCATTGCTTTGTCGGATGAGTTTTGTCTTTATTTTCCCCCTAAGGGCATATTTTCATTTATAATAATATTTATTTCCCTTTATGAAGAATTTTAAGTTTTTACTGAAAATTTTTTTCCCAAAAGGCCAATCATGCCATCATCAGAGAGTAGCCATTTATTAAACATGTTCTCAGAATCAGACAATTTACTAGGAATTGAGGTGACAAAAGAAAATGTATGACTTAGTGCTCTCCCCTCAGAGAGCTTATAATTTGTTTGAAAGGCATGATATAAATCCAGGAAAAATGAAATTGTCATTAAGAGGTTGTCTTTAGACAGATTGGCTTGTTTAGTGGGTGGAACAAACATGCTATAAATTAAGAGAAGGAAATAATGTATGCTAGAATGATCTTGGAAGGTGGATGATTCATGATTAGGTTTAGCTGCGTATTATAGAGGTTTGAAAAAAGGACAAGGTTAATAATAATGTCCCGAATGAGGTAAAATTTTGTCTGCTTCTTACATGGAGGAAATCGCTGAGATGAGGGGGCTTTGTGAAGTTGCCAGAGACTCACACTCCTTCCAGCTCACAGCTCCACTTGTCCTTGGGTTTATTCCTGCGTTTCCTCTAGTAAACTCACAGTATCTGATGATCAAGCTATGTTAATAGTTGTCATACTGTATCATTTAGGGAATAATGACAAGGGAAAAAGTCTGTACGTGTTCAGTCCCTGCACATGAACTATCCTTTCACTAATACATTTTCGATCTGCAGTTGGTTGAATTCCACAGATGGAGAGCCCGCAAATATGAAAGGCCCACTATATTCCTTTTCTTTCATGGAGACTGCAAGCTGTATGCCTAAATGCAAAGGAAGCAGGCAAACGTTTTAGCTGTCCCATTAATTCCAGAGAAAAAGAGAGAGTGGGTAATTGGAAGGCAGCTAACAGCCTCTGCCACGAGGGGTATGGAGAGGATGCTGAAAATCCTAAGAAGAGGGTAAGGGAAGGAGGCATGTTCGCCCTGCTGCCACTCCCTGTGCCTTTCACCTCTTCCTTCTCCTCCCCCGTGTTTGTTCCTGGCTAACTTTATGGGTAAGTCCAAGCAGCACTTCTAGGAAGCCCTTCCCAATCTGCTCTGCCAGTGTGATGCGGATCCTCCTGTGCTCACGTAGCCCCCAGTGGATTCTGTTGTCACAGAGCTTGTGGCAAATTGTGGTTAATGTGTTAAATGTCTAATCCCCGTGAGCCCTGGAGACCTGCCACTGACTCCCGCTCACCAGGTTTCCTAACACCTAGGACAGTGGCTGACATGAAATGAGCACTCAAAAATATGTTTTCTGATTGAATGATTCTTCATTAAATCTGTGCAAAAAATAATGTGTTCAAAGACACAGAGTCAGAGAAGTAGGAGGCTTTCCGGGACAGCGAGCGCACAGGTGGTGACTCCAGAGGAGGGAACCTCTGCTGGGTTCCTTATTCCTTTATATCCTTACAACCACTGGGAAAGAAGGCCACCTCACTCAAGATCTCCAAGTGGGTTCATGGCTCTTTTTCACAGGGCTAGTCGATTATTCAAGACACATCTTTAGGTTCATTTAATCTTTTATAATTTCCAGACTGTTTTAAATAGTAAAAATTGGGGAATTGATTTTAAAAAACTCAATGGAATCCGGACAACAAATTTTGGTAGCAGTTAAGGATTTTCATCCCATTTTTTCCCAAGTTCTTAATATGGTTGTAAACCACAAAAACCAAACTTATTCCTAAAATGATTCACCTTTTTAGACTATTATGGTTCACAAATAACTGTTATTTCCTTCTCCAAATTCATAGCATTTGTCTGTACCACTCAATGAACAACTAGAGCGGTGTTTGGATACAGCCTTTGTAGAGCTATTTCCCATCTCCTGGATTTATGTTATGGACTTGGGTGACTTGACTTGGCGGATGCTATTAATAAGGAAAAGCCCTATCCTTCAAAGGGAGTTTGAAGCGAGAACATTTGGGTTCTGATGGTGGCACCACCAGTAATGGCCTTGATTTTTTTTTAATGCAGACTCTAAACAGTTCTGAATACATTTAAAGTGATTAATATATAAGATTTTTGTCCTCTGTAACCCCAGAGGATACTGGTTCAAGGAACCCTGAGAGTGCAGCTAAATATATTGGTTTGTGTCTGAAATGCTTATGATTAAAAAGTGAGCATATGTGAAATGGGCACATTTTGTTTTACTTCTTAATTCCATTTATTTTTCCAAAGCAAGTGGGGGAGGATAAATTCTAAGAGACTGCATCAGGGGTAATTAAGAAATATTTGGACAAGGCCTCAGCAGGGTTGGGGGAGGGGGTGGGACTCTGTAAGGGCAATGACAAGACCTGAAGTCATGCAGAGGATAGGGGTGGGCGGATGGAGGTGACACAGGGCCCTGGGGATAGGTGTGATGATGTGTCCTTTGGATGAGCATGTCTGACATACTGAGTCAGAGACAGAAACAAAGAAAGAAAGGTGCATGTGGGACAGGTGATCAGGAACCTGATTTGCATATTCGATCTTGCTGGCCAATCAGAGCCGGGATCGAAAGCCAGGTCTTCCCGGCGCCAAAGCTTTCATTTTCTGCCTAGGATCACACCACCTCTCTTTCTGTACCCTGGACTATACCGGGGAGACTAGATGATCCAAGCCTCAATTTGTTGGCTAGCTTACTTTATACAAGGTGATTATTTGACTTGTTTTGATACACTTTCTCATAAACTTTTCCACATATAACATTTCTGATTGAGTTCTGTTATGGAGAAAAACCCATATTTTCTTTAAACCATGCTATGCTAGTATAAGTGTCCCAGAAGAATCCAGAAGCAGTTCCTTTGGTGACATTTTAAAAGTTTTAAAGTGTTACCTTTACATATGGAGAAATAATTACAAAAATATTCCATTAACCATGTAATAAATAGTGTAGAGCAATGATTAATTAAAGAGATAGCTATAATTTATTCACTACCCATTAACAAGCATAATCCCACTTAAACACAAAATAGCACATACTAAGGGAGGCCCGAGAGACTCAAGGCACCTTTGGACTAAGCCTACCCTCGAGGAAAAGTTAAGGGAAACAATCTTTAGAACTTTTATCTTACGTGGATTGTCTGAAGAAACAGTAATCTGTTCTAGTATCTATTTCTTACTAATTTTGCAGCTTAAATAAGATACTTTTCAATCACTAATTTCATCATCCATAAAATCTGGTTAATGATTTATATATCTCGAGGTTGTCATGATTAAATAAAATAACTGGAAACATCTAGAATAATTCCTTTCTTCTTGCCTCCTTTCTCAGGGATTAAAAAATAGCAGGATATAATTAAATGTTACAGATGACTTAAAAATAGTTCAGATGAGTTTTAGAGTACGATTGGGCCTACTGTTTAGGAATGTTTTACATGATTTAAAATATTTGTGCCTAAAAGGCTACTGTGCTATATTTCCTTCTTTTCTTCTTCTCCCTCTGTTTCTTCCATTGCCTTTATTACAGTTTCTTTTCCTCCCTTCGTTTCTTTCTTTTTCCTGTCAAGAACTATAATATGATTCCCTCCCTCCCTTTCTTCCTTCCCTCCTTCCTTTTGAAATATTTTCTCACTCTGTTGCCCAAGCTAGAGTCTAGTTGGTGTCACATAGTTCACTGCAAACTCAAGCTCCTGGGCTCCCTGCTTCCGCCTCCCTAGTATCTGAGACTATAGGTGCACACCACCACTTCCAGCTAATTTTTAAATTTTTGTGAAGATGAGGGAGGCATGTCTTGTCACCTTGTCTAGACTGCTCTTGAATGCCTGGCCTCGAGGATCCTCCCACCTCAGCTTCCCAAAATGCTAGGATTATAGGTGTGAGCCACCATGCCTGGCCTGTTTTTCTTTCTTAATTAGATACAAAATGAATGAGGTGTTTTAGTAGCATTCTGTAGTCTTCATAACACTGATAGCACTATACTTGCTTGTTTCTCTCCTATGCATTCCTGTTCATTCTTGGTATATTTTGCTAACTCTTTCTCTTCTCTGCAAGCTTTTATGCTGAGGGTGACCTAGCGTTCCTCCCTGGGCCCTCCTTTTCCCAAATCTACATTCCTTCCTCATCCAGTATCATGACACTGTATGTACCCAGATGCTGCCTACACTCCAGTTTCTGTGTGCCGACTAGACCCTTCCTAGATGTGTAGACCAGGAAGTCCCGCTGCCTACTCAACACTTACACCTTGGATGGCAAACTTCACGTGGCCCCAGATGCCCTCTCCAGCCTCTTCCCCAAATCTGCTTCACCCACTTGTTGACAATTTTAGCTTTCCAGTTTTTCAGGCCTAAAGACTTAGATTTACCCCTTTTTCTTTTTCATTACCACATGGTGTTCGATCTGTCAGGAAAGTCCTGTTGGCTTTATCTTTAAAATATATTTACAATCTTCCCACCTCATCTCACCACCGTTGACTTGCTACCAGCATGGACAGGCCACCATGATTGCTCACCCGAATTACAGCAACAGCCCGGAATGGGTCTCCTGCTTTATGTACCCTGCCACTTCTCCAGGACTGAAGTCCTTACAATGACCTGAGAAGCCCTATGCGATCTGACTTTCCTCTGACCTCCTTTCTGACTTCTCTTTCCCTGCTTCCTGGGCTCCAAGTTTGCACTGGTCTCCTTGCCGCCCCGGAATACACTAGGCCACTCTTGGCTCAGACCTTTGTTCTTTTAGCTCTTCTCTCTGCCAAGAAAACTCTTTCCCCAAATTGCCACATGGCTGGCTTCTGCAATCCCCTCCAGTCTGCTCAAAAGTCACCTTCTCCATGAAAACTACTCGGAGTGCCTTATTTAAAATTGCAAACTGACTCCACTCCTGTCTTCTGGATCCCTTTTATCCTGTTTTACTGCTTTTAAAAAAATTTCCTCCGTAGCTTCCAAAATGCTCTATGATTACTCATTTTTCATGTTTTTATTTCTTGTCAGCTTCCTCACCACAGTGATAACACTAGGAGGACGCAAAGTCCTCCCCTTACTTTGTAAACAATGCATGTTTTAAGAAAAGGGTCCACTTCATGGCAGTTTCCCTGTAGTTGGATTTCAAAATTAAGGATTGAAATTGCCTTATAGAGATGAACTTCATCTGAATATTCCCCTAATGCATAATCAAGGTACTTGAGGTACAAGTCTCTTGACCTCAAGAACCTCCGTGGCTGACATTTGTAAACCCCACATTTGGGTAATTGGTAGTCTGTGATTCTATGCTATCTTGGAAGACAGAGGCGCTGAACTACGAAGTTTGTTTTTGGTTCCTTTTTCTTTTTTTTGAGACGGAGTCTCAGTTTGTCACCCTGGATAGATTGCGGTGACATCGTAGCTCACAGCAATTTCAGTCTCTTGGGCTCAAGCGATCCTCTTGTCTCAGCCTCTTGAGTAACTGGAACTATATGTGTATATCACCATGCCTGGTTAATTTTTCTATTTTTAGTAAAGATGGGGTCTGTCTCTTTCTCAGGCTGGCTTCAAAGTCCTGAGCTCAAGTGATCCACCCGCCATAGCTGCCCAGAGTGCTAGGACTACAAGTGTGAGCCACCACATCCAGCCCTGAACCAGGAATTTTGTCATCTTGCACAACCTCTTATTCAAAGCAGGAGTCCCTCTTCAGGCAGCCTTGGCTGGAGGCCATGCAGGCATTGTTCCTCCGTGACTAGGAACTGAGGGGGTCTGGAACTCAGTCTGTTCCACTTTTGTTTGGTTCTGCTTTTCTTTAACCATTACTGACACCATATAAAACTACAGGGGCTCTTTTGGAACTGCCTCCCATGTTTAGGCTTATATTGAATTTTGACCACTAAATCCCACAAGTGCTTACATTCCTTTTATTAGTCACATGATGTAGCTACTAAGAGCATTTGTGTCATTCCAGACTGCATATGTGGGGACGTACAGCTTCTATCAAAGCAGATGATCACCCTATGCTCTTCAGTATTAATCAGGCCACATGGTGGCATTGTTTTTAGTTCTTGATGACATGTTTTGAAAGGATATTGATACATTGCGGCACATTGAAAGTCCTAGAAAGTTTATCTTCCATTAATTTATTCTGTTCAGTCACTTTATCATTTGTCAACCAACAAACCAAATCTATGAAATACTCATTGTATTGAAGTCACTGTGAAGGAAATAAAATCAAGATCTTCTAGTTGACAACAACAGAACTAAAAATAACTAGTTAAGCAAAAAAATAAATAAATAAATAAATAAAACCCAAAAACAAAAACAAAAAAACCCCAGGAATTTACGAAAAGTTATTAGAATCCTCACAGAATCTTTAGCAGAGTCAGAAAATCAAGTTTAGAGGGTAGGATGACTACAAGGGAGATTGTGCGACAGCACCAGGGGGCACCGGCCTCCGAATGTGGTCCCTTGCTCCCGAGCACTGAGCGGCCACCTCCAGAATCTCTACCCCTGCTGCCTTGAGGCTTAGTAGAATGCAACCTATGTAGTGCATGTTTCTTTATTCCATTCTCTTCCAAATCGAAGTCTCATGAATGTGCAACTAATTGAAGGAATGTAAGTCTTATTCAAGGAAGGCTGGGAAAATGAATTTCTGTCCCCTGTCTTGGGAAAATATGGACTCATAGGTGGGAAATTCGCTAAGCATAGAAAAAACAGTCATAGGTGCTCAGGGCTCGAAAGCATGCCAAGTGCCCTAGACTGTGAACTCATTGAGACTGTGAACTTATTAAAACAACATAGGACTTGGTTTGAGATCAGAAAGATTGAGCTGGCAGTAGATCTACTCTACTTCTTAGATTTCTGTGATTTGGGCTATTGTTTAGCTCAACTTAAGTGTCCACATTTATACAAAAGAGGAAAATTATACCTGTCTTGTGGTATTTGTGTATATGGGCATGTGTGTGTAATATGTTTGAAGCATACAAAGAGGAGTGCCTGATTATAAATTATAGTTTTCCTGCAGTATCTTTATATTCTTATTATCAAAGATGATTCCTGTTACAAAGTGTTCACTTTTCTAAAACGTAGGAATGTTTGTTGAAGTCATGGTATTTACCGTCAAGAAAAATATGCCAGTGGGTAGGTAGTACAGAAACAAAGAACACCAAGGTACAAGGTGGAATAAAGCAGATTCACCATAGGTGGGGAGGTGAGTGTCATCCAAGCAAGGTACTGATGCCTGCTTTTATTAGCAGAAATGAGGACTGGCCGCAAAATGATACTTGGCCCCAATATCTTACTCCTGTAAGAGTGACTCAGTGTGAACTTGATCAAGGGTAAATCACTTTCATCAATCATTCTCCCATATTCAGTTGGACACTACTAAATATTTCCAGATGGCAGACTAACTCATTAGATTATCTGGGAGAATACATTTTGCAACTAATTCCATTGCTGGTAAACATCAAGTTGGGATGTTTAACCTCAGAAGGATCATCAAAACATAAGAGAAATTTCCCTACATCAGAGACAGCTTACAGGTTACACTGTAAGAAGATGCTTTGCAATCTTCAGCACCATCATAGGACAAGGGTGTTCATGCCAAGCCCCCATCAGCAGGTCTGATTCTCACTATCTGCTACTTTGGGAAAGACTATTTTGTAAAGATAATCCTTAGCAGTAATTGCTAGACATTGGAAATTAATGGACCAGTATCAGCCACGCCTCAGAGTTGGGGCCCCCAAAAGAATTATAAATTTGTATTGGTAAATAAAGGCATTCAGCAAAAAATACTAAACATAAAACTACTATCTTCTCTACTGTCATTACCTGAAAGAAAGGACCTTGAACTCCTCCCGAAGATGGGAAGACATAATCTTAAAATAAAGCACAGTGTAATTCAAGCGAGAAACGTTAACCATCTTGCTATGAAATATACACGACTTGCTGTTTTTTTCCCTCCTTTCCTGGGGTGAAGTAAAAACTGTATAATTGCCCAGAAGGTGACTGCAAATGACTTCTAGAAACAGCTAGTCTGAGGATTGAGTTAGGTATTTACTTTCTCGGAAGTTCTGTCTTTTGATTAAGTCAGGCACCAGGAGATCCACTTTAAGGAAAATTAGCTCAGCATTTTCAGAATTAACTCAACTAGGCTTTGCTATTATCAAGGTTTGTTATAAGAAACTGGGCCATATGCTTGCCACTGCCTTTAGCATTAGACTATCAAGACATTTGCTGTTTGTAACATTTCTCAATGTTCTCAAGTGAAATTCCACGTAAGAAATTTATTTTAGATTTACAAGTCAAAAAAGATCATTGTCTCACCAGTGAAATGGAAATACTGTTTTCTTTTTTTGATAGAGGATATTTGAACTTCTTGAGTTGCCTTTTCTTGCCTTGGCTACTAGGAAGCTCACAGTCAACCCTGGTATATATTCATAGCTATTGAACTAATTTTGTAGTTCTAAATGGGAAAAGGGTGACTACCTCAAATTACCCAAAAAACCACATTTGAAGAGCACAAGGATTTTTTACCAGGTTGTTAAAAAATTTAACCTGATAAAGTTTCTTCACACAGAAAAATCCATCCTTCCAGAGAGACCAACAGGCTTCCCCACATTCATTCTAAGGGTCATCTCTTGTGACTGTGCAGGTTGTTTACAGTGTGGGTGTCTGGGTAAAGAGTTAAGTAGAGGCTCACCAAATCACATCCTCTGGTGTGGGGTCTGCCTCTGTCCAGAGGAAGTGGCCCTTTTTTTTCTAATTAGTGCCAGGTACAGAATGGGCCATGAGTGGTCCTGCCCACACTCATGCATGGCTACATTTGTGTGCATGTATCCCATGTCAGCATTTTCTCCTCATGCCACAATGCTACACCAAAGGACCTTATGATTTGTAAACATGGAGCTGTCCTTGGCTATTTTAAGGCTTGCACTGGGGTGGGGCTGAACTGCGTTTGTGCTTCAGTGGACTTCGGGCAAACAATGGGAACTCTGCCTGAGTAAAATTGCCATTTCCCCCACCCTTCTGCCCCTTCACATAGTTTTTAATAGAGAGGCAAGACAAGAAACAAGAGAACTACCAGAAGCAATGAAAAATGTTAGTCAGAACTTTTGACTGATTGGTGCCTCCAATTTCCCCCAACATGCCAGATGTACAGCTTTTTACTGTACATAGTTACATATGTGTCCTTTGCATAAAGTCTCTCTGGCTAAACCTCAATCCCTAAGCATTATATATTCTGAATAAAAGTGAAACATCTCAGCATTTGCAAAAATTCAAGATTTATCAACATATTGAGCTTTTACTAAGTCATGAATTCTTGATTTGTATTCACAGTGCTTTTACATATTCATAGCCCTCTTTAGCCAAAGATCTTCAATATTCATTTACTATGGAGTGGTAAGTATATATTATTCAACTCCACTTACCAATGGGTAAACTGATGCCCAACTAAAGGCCTCATCAGAGAAGCCGAATAAAGAGCAAGATGCTCTTAGCCCCTTGGAGAGAGCTCGCTCCAGCTGTCTCCCTCCAGAAATAAAGGCCCACTGCCTGCTTGTGATTTTCACTTCTCAAGCATTAGGGGAATCGGGATTTTTCCTTCTGGATCTGTTGGAATGTCTTGGATAGAATCTCCTCTTAAAGTGCATGGGACAAAAGAATGACCCCGGGAAATAAAAAATATCATTCTTCCAAATTGCTTCAAATCCATGATGGCAAAGGTTAATTGACCAGATAAGTTCCCCCTAAACTTAGAAGAGAACAGGTAGAGAGAATCATTCACTCATTCCAATAACTAGTTAATGATATTGATTGGGCTGGAAGGGTCCTGTCTCTCCCACTTTTATTAGAGAACCAGAGCTCAATTTTCTTAATACCATCCTCTAATACAATCTATTTCTTTAGCTTCTAAATGATTTACTGAGGATTCTAGCTACATATTTACCAGGTGCTGATTGAAGGGCAATTTAAAACATAAGAAAAAATATTTCTAGCAAGACGTAGAAAATTATAAGGGACACAATCTAAATGAGCCCATGAGAGTAACCAGCCTGTAAACACACATCACAAAAGAATGTCAAGCCTTATGGTTATTTTTGAAATTGTACAAATATGTATTAAGCAAATTTATGTATGGAATTTTGCAATAAAATTTTTTAAAAGTAATGTCCTTGTATGGTACTAAAAGGAAGAATATCTTAAAGGGATAATTATTAGGAAAAAGACGATCTAATTGTCTAAAATGTTAATTTTAAACCTGGTGGTCATAAGGCTCAGTCTCTTTTTATTTTATCCTGAAAATAAATAAAGTAAGTGTAAGTTTTCAGGATTTTAATGACACAAATGTCTGTTTTTGTCAAATGCATTGCTCCTTAGATAGTGAGATGGTGATGCCTAGCATCACTGTAGGTTTTTATTAAGAATAAGCACACAGTATAAACTAATAATACAGAACAGATCTCTTCCATAGAATTTTCTGCAATTATGAAAATGTTCTACATCTATGTTGCCCAACATGGTAGCCATTCACACATGTGTACAGTTGCCAAATTTAGCAAAAATTCTCACAAAATTTCAAAAAGCAGAACAATTAGTTTAATTTGAGTTTTGAATAAAAAACAAATATTTTTCAGTGTCTTTATGTTCCAAGCAGTATTTGGCTCAGTAAGTGTTAGCTATTATTAAAAATTATCATTCATTTTGTTTGTGTTTGACTAGAAAGAAATCTACAGATCAAAAGTGTAAAAAGCAACCAAATAGACATTACCGTGGAAGTTCAATCAGCGTCTTACAACTTGGAATAGAAGGGATCTTATTTTCTTCTGGCCTCTGCGGTCAATGTGCAATAGTGAAAACCATGGTTAGAGACCACGCACCACCTTAAAACAGATGTTTTCTTCAGCATCAAACTACAATCTTCATTTTCAGGATATCTGAATTTATGCAACAGGTGCATTGCCTGAAAAGTTGCTTTATGGCAGTTTTATCTGAATCGAATAATTCCAGGACTTACTCTCTGTTTAAAGGAATATTGAGAGAGGAACATGTATGTATATGCACAGAGACACACATACAAATCACAAGTTACCATATCTAACAAATAATATATAACATTTAGAAAATTTTTGATAGCTGTATTTAATTTCTTTCAAATATGATGTTTCAGTGAATATCTTGGCAGGGAACAGATGGCACATGCAAAGTGTTTAACCGAAGTGATTTAACAAGGGCCTGTTGACAGAGGTGGAGTCGGAGGGTGCCGGGGACATACTGCTACCAGAGGTCTGAAAAGGCCAGGGGGTGGGCGCGTAGGAGAGGCTGCACCGCAGAATCCTGGCAGGGGCATAAAACCATTATTCCATCTCTTTTCCATGTTCCGGGCTTCAGTCAGTTCCTGCTGTTGGCCCAAATCAACTTGAAGCCAGAGGACAAAGGGGCCTGAGGAAAGAAAATGCTTGAAGTAAGCTTTCAAGGTGCGCAGTAGGGCAGTGGAGGTGAGGAATACATTCAAGGGATAACCAGAAAATAACCAGCACACAGAGTACATATACTTTATGTTTTGTTTTTTTTTTAAAGTCAAATCACATGTTCATGCACATTATGGAAATCGACAAACTGACTCCTTTTTCATCTTGTATATGGATTTTCATCGTTGCGTTAGTTTGGAAAATTTTATGCAAAATTAAGTCAGTTTAGAATGTCTAGTCAGTTTTGTACATGTAAGGAGAGTTAAAAGTTGGAGTCAAATTATTTATATGGAACACAGACAAGAATTTTGCCCTAAAGTTGTATTGTGTGTGATATGAGTATTAACCACACTAAAAGCAATTATTTTCACATGTTGCAATGTATCAAGATAACAACAGTTCTCTGTCTTATGTCTCAGGCTCATGTGCACACACTCTCGCTATTCAGAAGGACCAGATGGTTAAAATGAAGATAATTCTCACAGTAATTGGTGGTTTCTTATAAGATTTTATTGGGGGGTAAGGGAATATCTAATTTGTTTATGGAAGTTTGTGTTACTGAATGCTGCCATCCTTTTCATTGTATAGTAAGGAAATATTTTTAAAAATTAATAAAGAATTCGTTCCTTTGTCAGGAACTACTATAGACATTAGATTAAAAAAAGGAAGGGGCTATGATTTGTGGTCACACACGCATTTTAAAATTTGAGCCATTAAAAACAACTTACCCTGGGAGCATAAGGAAATTTCTTTTGCTTACCTGCTCTCTGATACACACTTCTTGTTTTGTCAGATTTTCCTTTAGAAGTGCTAACTCTACATAGTCCTAAAATGTGTCCCCTCCTTAATGGAAAATGTTAGGGTTCATTTATGGAGAGTGTGCTGATTAAGTGCTCAGAGGCCAGGGGGTGAGATCTTCAGGAAAGTATTTAACTGACCTGTGCATTCATTTACTCATCTTTGCAATGGGTATAATCATAGCATCAACCTCATCGAGTTGTGAGGATTTATCAAGTTAAGACATTCCTTGGCTCAATAAATGTTAGCTATCGTTGTTGTTGAAAATTATTATTACTTCACTTCATTTGCATTTGAGCAGAAAGAAATCTTAAAGTGCTTAGTTCCAAGGGCAGCAGAATGAGTTCTTTGAGGTGGTAAAGGAAGACTGTGAAATTATAGAAACTAAAACTTCAAGAGGACGGCTCTTAGGAGATTACTTATTCTAGCCATAAAGGCAGAGGAAAAGCAGGTCATCCGCGGTCTCTTAGGCAAAACCCAAGGTCCTTCTTACTAGGATGCTTACTCATTCCTCCACCGTGCTGTCCTATACCGTTCAAACCAGCTTGCTGATTGTCGGATTTTTAGGAATATTGTGAACTAATTGTTAAATATGGCCATTATTAAAAACTAAATTATATAAACTTACAATTAAACAAATTTTCAATGCCCTGCTTGGTGATGTAATGTGGGCAACTTAAATTGGTCATGGTGTCAGTAGTTATGTCACCAAAGTTGGCAAATGCCACAAATCAATCCCCCCTCCCATTTTTGGAAAGGCAGTTGTTAAACGTCTCCCAGTACAGGGCTGGTTGGACGCTGATTTTATTGTTGTTGTTGTTGTTAGTGTGAAAGGAAGATATTGAGTTAATCCCAAAATTGTTAGAAAGCTATAGTGGACAGGTGATTTCAGAGCAGTAAAATGCATAGAATGGGGAATTGATTTTAGCTGCTAATGAATTCTAATGAACAGCAATGCTAGAATACTGATCTCCTGATGTAAATTGATCCCTCAGAAAGTGCTCTTTAGATCAATGGGTGAGATGCTGATGAAAAACCAACTGTTTTCTTTTTCTTTTGGCGAGAGCTCTTGCTGAAAACAGGAGGCATCAGAAAGAAGTGACAAGGAAGGTTTGGGTTGACCACAAATTGAATTCCCAACACTATTCACTTCCCTGTGGTTCCCATGAAAGGATAATTCACAAAGGCATGTGCTATCCACAAGGGAATGAGCGAGAAAAAGTCATTTTTGCTGAAGCCATCAGGTGTGAAGGCCCAGAGCAGCAGGTCTCTGGAGAGGCTGCCGTGTCTCAGCCTCCTGGCACTTCTTCTGGACATGTGCCGTCACCTTCATCATGGAAAGGAGATCAGGCTTTGAGCAGCCAGGAACATTGAGACTTCTAATTCGATGCTACATCAAATTATGTACCTTGTTTGTCTTTGTTTACTTTCTGTCTTTTATTTTCCCAGGAAAAATGTGGCTGTGCTTACTCCACTTGGTCATGCAGGACACGTGAGAACCAGTCACAGACTGGGATGTGAGAGTGTGTGTGCGCACACGCACAGTGGGATGTGAGAGCGTGTGTACACACGTGCACAGTGGGATGTGAGAGCGTGTGTACACACGTGCACAGGAGGGGATGTGAGAGCGTGTGTACACACGTGCACAGTGGGATGTGAGAGCGTGTGTACACACATGCACAGTGGGATGTGAGAGCGTGTGTGTGCACACACACGCACAGGGGATGTGAGAGCGTGTGTGCGCACACGCACAGTGGGATGTGAGAGCGTGTGTACACACGTGCACAGTGGGATGTGAGAGCATGTGTACACACGTGCACAGTGGGATGTGAGAGTGTGTGTACACACGTGCACAGTGGGATGTGAGAGCGTGTGTACACACGTGCACAGTGGGATGTGAGACCATGTGTGCACACACACACGCACGGGGATGTGAGAGTGTGCATGTGCACATGCGTGCACAGGAGGGGATGTGAGAGTGTGGGTACACACATGCACAGTGGGATGTGAGAGTGTGTGTGAATACACGCATGCACAGGGGAAAGTGAGAGTGTGCGTGTGCACACGCGTGCACGGGGAATGTGAGAGTGTTCATGCACACAAGCATGCACAGGGGGATGTGAGAGTGTGCACACATGCCTGCACGGGGTGATGTGAGAGTTGCGTGCACACATGCGTGCATGGGGGATGTGAGAGTGTGCATGCACACAAGCGTGCACAGGGGATGTGAGAGTGTGCGCACACGCGTGCACAGGGGAGTTTCTGTTAATATTCATGGTTTGTTAATCCTCATCTTTTAAATGTCTTTCCTCAAATATTCTGTCTATAATCTGAGTAAGGTCAGGACGGTAGCTCTGGAACAACCATCAGGGGTGTGAGATAGACTAGGGTGCAGATGTGCCCTGATGGGTGATCCAGAAAGACCAGAGACTCAAGGCAGTATCCAGACCCATCCCCAGAGGGGATGCAGAGTCAGGGAGATCTGGCTGTGGCTGCAGCAGTTCACCCGTGAGATGGGTGAAGACACAGATTCTACTCCTTAGGACAACTGGTCCGGACAAGCCAAGTCTAGTGAAAGTGGAATGTGACTGGGGGCACTGAGGGTGCCAGCCTGTGCCCTGAAGCCTATCATCCTCTATTAGGCATACAGGCTTTCTGCACCTCAGTTTCCACATGTGTAAAATGGGAATAATAATTCTTGCCTACATTATTGGGTTTTGTAAGAGTTAATTGAATTAGAACATGTGAAACTGGTTACTATAATTGTTATTTCCTCTTTGGCTCCGTGTAGGCATTTTTCACACATTGTAATATCTGGTTTTCTCAACAATCTTATGAATTAAGAAACATGTTCATTTCTGAAACATAAAAATCTTGAAAGTCATCAGACCAATTTTCAGAGCAAGAAAAAAGCTAAACAAACTAACATATCAGGCCTGATGACCATAGCTCAGTGAGTAGAGCACCAGCCACATACACCAAGCTGGTGGGTTTGAGCTTGGCCTGGGCCTGCTAAACAACAGTGACAACTGCAACCAAAAAATAGTGGGCATTGTGGTGGATGCCGGTAGTCCAAGCTACTTGGGAGGCTGAGGCAAGAGAATCATTTAAGCTCAAGAGTTTGAAGTTGCTATGAGCTGTGACACCACAGCACTCTACCGAGGTTGACATAGTGAGACTCTGTCTCCCAAAAAAAAAAAAAACAATGGGTTTTCTCAGATCCATCAGAAAACTGAGGTCACAGGCAAATTGTTACCTTCAAAACTGGAAAGAGAGGAGTTCAGAGATTCACAGGTCAGATGAGCTTATCCAGAGGAGGAACACTTCCATAGTTTGACAAATTGCTGAAGTTTGAGTGCAGGCTTACTCAATTTAAAAATTCCCAGAGGCCCAGCCTTGAAAGAATGGAAGGTTTGAGGGTTGGGGAGGAAACATATTTTTGTGCATTTTACCTAGAAGAGCTCCACTAGGTTCTCATGGGGAAGATGGGAGAAAAATTCCCTCTGACTTCTAGTAGAAAAAGAGGGAAAATAACCATTTGGGGATATGATTGAAGCATTCTCCACAACAAGGACCTGCCCCTCAAGGGAAATCGCTTTATCTGACCTGGGGAAGAGCGATTAGGTGGGTCTAGTCCACTCTAGCCTTTCAGTCTTTCATAATTACAGGAAAAAAATTAAGCTAAGAAATATTTTGATTATCTCAGGTTCCCTGTAATAATCTCAGGCCCAACTAAATACCTGAGATTTAATCATGAAATTATAGAATATTTTTCTTCTCCAATAACTTGCCACCATATCAATGGGGTACTGGTATAATGACAGTGGTTTATAACTGAGTGAGCTGCAAGACCTATACTCTATTTAAGAAAGAATTATTAGGGAAACCTAAGAAGCAACAAAGGTTAGGAGGGAGACGCTAACAAAGAAATTGGAGAAAACTAAAGCGTCTGGTACCCTCAGCTATAGAAAACCAGTACACAGCCCAGCTGCTCGCCAGATGCAATTAGAAGCCTGATTGCCTTGATTTCTATTATCAGAAACATTATGTCCTGCTTTCAACAAAAAATTATAAAACATGCCAAAAGGCAAGAACAAACACAACATCAGAACAAGACTCAGCTGTGACACAGATTTTAGAATTAGAAGATAGGAAACTTAAAATTTAGATAGAAGTGCTAAGATTAGGAGTTCTAGTGGAAAAAAATAGCAGACAAAAGCAGATAGGCAATGTAAACAGAAAGATGAAAATTCTCAGAAGGAATCGAAAGCAATCTAGAAATTGAAAACACTGTCACAGAAATAAAGAATGTCTTTGTTTGGCTTATCAAGTGTAGACTATACGAACCCTAGGGGGGAAAAATCAGTAAGCATTAAAGATATGTCAATAGAAACTTTGCAAACTAAAATGCAAAGAAAAACAAAAATTGAGCCAGATATGGTGGCTCACGCCTGTAATCCCAGCACTCTGGGAGGCCGAGGTGGGTGGTTTGCTTAAGCTCAGGAGTTTGAGACCAGCCTGGGCAAGAGCAAAACCCCATCTAAAAAAACTAGCCTGGCTTTGTGGTAGGTGCCTGTACCCCAAGTTACTTGAAAGGCTGAGGATTGCTTGAGCCCACGATTTTGATGTTGCTGTGAGCTATGACACCATGGTACTCTACCCAAGATGAAAGAGTTAGACTCTGTTTCAAAAAAATTTTTTTGAAAAAAAAGGAACAGCATATCTAAGAACTGTGAGATAATTACAAAAAGTGTAATATATGCTTCATGGGATTTCAGAAGGAAAAGGAAAAGGAAACAAAGAAAAGAAATATACAAAGTAATAATGGCTGAGAATATTCCAATAGTCTGACAGAGACAAAACATAGAGAACAGCAAGCAGGATAAATGCCCCAATTCTATACCTAGGCATATTACATCCGAACTGAAGAAAACACAAAAATCAAAATCTTAAAGAGCCAGGCAATTGAACACACACATACACAGAACTTATCTATAGAGGAATAAGAAGAATTACTTAAGACTTCCCATCAGAAACCATGCAAGCAAAATCAGAATGAAGCAAAGTATTTAAAAGTGTTGAAAGAAACAAAATCCCAACACCAACCTAGAATTCTGTTATCTACTGAAATTGTCCTTCAAAACTGAAGGAGAAATAGGACTTTCTAAATCAAAAACAGAAGAAATTTGTTACCAGTAGACCCATTTTTCAAGAAATGTTAAGTGGTCAGGTGGGGTGACTCAGGCCTGGAATCCTAGTACTGTGGGAGGCCAAAGAGGATGGATAGCTGGAGCTCAGGAGTTAGAGACAAGCCTGAGAGCAAGATGCCATCTCTACTAAAAATAGAAAAAAACAAGCCTGGTGTGGTGGTGGGTACCTAGAGTTTTGGCTGCATGGGAGGTTGAGGCAAGAAGGGTCACTTAAATATGAGGTTGCTGTGAGCTATGATGCCACAGCACTCTACCCAGGGTGACAGAGTGCTTAAAGAAATCTTGTAGACAGAAGGAAAATGATATAGAGCAGAAACTAACACACATGTCTACAAAAAGAAAGGAATAGTATCAGAGAAAGGATAAATGGAAGTAAAACATTTTATTATTCTTAATTATTCTAGTAATTACTTCAAAGTAACAACAGTATATTGGCTGATTCTAGCTTATAGATAAGGGACATGATAGCATTGTTGTAAGGGATAGGAAGGAAGAAGGAATGTGCCTTACTAACTGTGGACTTGAAAGTGGACTTAGATAAATTGCAAATTATATTGCAAACTCTAGGGTGGCCACTATTTTTTTAAGTATAGAGTGTACTTACGCAAACCTAGATGATAAGTCTACTAACATACATAGGCTATGTGGTATGGCCTATTACTCATAGGTTATAAACCTGAATAGCATATGACCATACTGAATATTGTAGGCAGTTGCAACATGATGGTAAGGAGTTGTGTACTTAAATATATATATGAACAGATAAAAGATACAGTAAAAATATGGAATAAAATATTGAAAGTGGTACACATGTATAGGGCAGCTCCATTATAACTTTATGGCACCACCACCATTTATACGGTTCATCACTGACTAAAATCTTGTTATACAGTATATGACTAATAATCCCTTTAAACATGAATGGTCTAATTGTACCATTCATTTAATATAAATTAAAAGACAAACTGTCAAAGATGATAGAAAAATAAGACCTGCTTACACTTCTGTGTGGTCTACAAAAAAACCATTTTAAATATAAAGACATACGCAGATTCAACGTAAAGGGATGGAGAAAGTCACTAACAACAGTTGAATGAAAGCTAAAATATGTATATTAATTTTAGATGATAAAGATTTTAGAACAAAGAAAATATTCAGGAACAAAGAGGGGCATAATGATAAAAGAGGCAATTCTCCAGGAAGACAAAATTATCCTTAATATACATGTGACAATAAACCAAAACCAGTTTTAAGGCCAAAAATGGATGGAATAGCAAAAGGTATCAAAATACAAGAGGCAAAAACTGATGCAATAGGAAAGTTCAATAGACACTATTACGTCTGGAAATTTCAACACCCGCTTATCAGTAATTGATCCAATAGGCAGAAAATCAATAAGGACATAGTTGAACTCAACAACACTGAAAATCAATGGATATAGTGGACATTTATGGATCACTTTATTCAACAGAATACACATTTTTCTCAAATTTACATGGGACATTCACCAAAACAGACCACATTCCTGGTCATAAAACACACCTTAACAAATTAAAAAAATAGAAACCATACTCAGTATATTCTCACAACACAATGGAATTAAATTACAAGTCAATAACAGAAAGATAGCTGGAAACTTCCAAAATAGGTGGAAGTTAAACAACACACTTCAAATAACAAAGGTGTCAAAGAAGAAGCCTCAAGATAAATTTAAAAAATCAAATTAAATGAAAATAAAATACAACTTTTCAAAATGTATGGAATGCAGGGAAAGCAGTCCTTGAAGTTCTTATGCATTATAGAAAAGAAGATAGGTCTTACATTTTTTAGAAAGAAGATACGTTGGTAGTCACTGATCTAAGTTTCTGCTTTGAGAAACTAGAAAAAGAAGAAAAATACAAACCAAAAGCAAGTAGAAGAAAAGAAATAATACAAACTAGAAGAGAAATCAGTGAAATTGAAAATAGGAAATCAATAGAGAAAATGAACAAAAACCAAAAGCTGATTGTTTAAAAAGATTGATAAAATTGACAAACCCTAGTCAGGATGAGAGAGAGAGAAAGAGAGAAGCAAGTTACTAAGATTAGAATGAAAGAGTAGTAATTACCATTGATTCCAGGGACATTAAAGTTATAAGAAGTAAATATTATGCTCAACTCTATACCGACAAATTTTATAACGTATATGAAATGAACCAATTTCTTGAAAGATACAAACTACCCAAACACACAGGAGAAATAGAGAATCTGCATAAGCCTATATATATTAAAGAAATTGAGTCAATAACAAAAATCCTTCCAATAAAGAACATAGCAGTCCTGGCTAGTTTTACTGGTATGTCCACCCAAACAGTAAAAAAAGAAATGATATTAATTCTCCACAATCTCTTCCAGAAAATAAAACAAAAAGTAATATTTCCTGACTCATTCTATGAGGCTATTGTTAGCTTCATATCAAAATTGGATATGAATATGGGGCTCAGCATCTGTAGCTCAGTGGTTACGGTGCTGGCCACATGCACCAGTGCTGGTGAGTTTAAACCCGGTCTCAGCCTGCTAAACAATAATGACAACTGCAACAAAACATAGCCAGGTGTTGTGGCAGGCGCCTATAGTCTCAGCTACTTTGGAGGCTGAGGCAAGAGAATTGCTTAAGCCCAAGAGTTTGAGGTTGCTGTGAACTGTGATGCCATGGCATTCTAGCGAGGGTGATACAGTGAGACTTGGTCTCATAAACAAAAACAAACTAACAAAAATTGGATATGGGCATTCTAAGAAAGAAACACTAAAGACCAATATCTCCCATAAAAAGATGCAAAAATAAACTACTCGACAAAATATTTCTAAATCAAATCCAATAGCGTATAAAAAGAATTACATATCATGTCCAAGTGGGATTTATCTTGATTATGCCAGGCCGATTCAACATTTGAAAATCAGTTAATGTAACCTTTAGTATCAACAGGCTAAGAAAGATCATATAATTATTTCAATAGATGCAGAAAAAGTACTTGACAAAATTCAACCCTTATTCATGATAAAAATTTTCAGCAATCTAGAAATAGAGAGGAACTTTCTCAGCATAATAAAAAAGAATCTACAAAACTCCTACAGCTAACATATTTAATGGTGAGAAACTAGATGTTTTGCTCTTAAGATCAGGAACAATACAAGAATGTCCCTTCTCACCACTCCTGTTCTGAGTTATACTGAAAATCCAAGTAATAAGACAGGAAAATAAAGAGTTTACAGGTTGGGAAGAAAGAAGTAAAACTCCTTTTGTTCACAGAAGACATAATTGTCTATGTAGAAAATCCATAAGAATTGGTGAAATATGCAAAAAATAAACTACTCAACAAAATATTTTATTTCTGGAACTGCTAAGCCATTATAGCAAGGTTGCAGGATATTAATATTTTGAAGTAAACTGATTTCCTTTATAACGTGTACTAACATCAAACAATTGGAATTGAAAATTAACATATAATCGTGTTCACATTAGCTCTCCCCATTACATAAAATTCTGTTTTTTCTTTTTTTGTTGTTTTTTTGAGACAGAGCCTCAAGCTGTCACCCTGGAGAGAGTGCCATGGCATCACAGCTGACAGCAACCTCCAATTTCTGGGCTCAAGCGAGTCTCCTGCCTCCGCCTCCCAAGTAGCTGGGACAACAGGTACCTGCCACAACGCCCAGCCACTTTTTTTTTTTTTTGGTTGCAGCCATCATTGTTGTTTGGCCGGCCTGGGCTGGATTCGAACCCGCCAGCTCAGGTGTACGTGGCTGGTGTCTCAGCCTGTTGAGCCACAGGTGCCGAGCCAATCTCTTTTTTTTTGACCCCTTTTTTTTTTTTTTTTTTTTTGAGACAGAGGCTCAAGCTGTCACCCTGGGTAGAGTGCTGTGGCATCACAGCTCACAGCAACCTCCAACTCCTGGGCTCAAACGATTCTCCTGCCTCCACCTCCCAAGTAGCTGGGACTACAGGCGCCCGCCACAATGCCCGGCCATTTTTTGGTTGCAGCGGTCATTGTTGTTCGGCGGGCCCAGGCTGGATTCGAACCCGCCAGCTCAGGTGTACTGAGCCCGTTGCGCCATAGGCACTGAGCCTTTTTGTGGGTTTTTTTTTTTTTTTTGAGACAGTTTCACTATTTACCCTGGGTAGAATGCTGTGGCACCACAGCTCATAGCAACCTCCAACTAACTCTTGGGCTTAAGTGATTCTCCTGCCTCCACCTCCCAAGTAGCTGGGACTACAGGCGCCTGCCACAATGCCTGGCTAGGTTTTGGTTGCAGCGTCATTGTTGTTTGGCGGGCCCAGGCTGGATTCAAACCCGCTAGCTCAGGTGTATGTGGCCGGTGACTTAGCTGCTTGAGCCACAGGTGCTGAGCCATTTTTTTGGAGACAGAGTCTCACTATGTCACCCTGGGTAGAGTGCAGTGATATCACAGCAATCTCAAACTCTTGGGCTTAAGCTTTTCTCTTGCCTAAGCCTCCCAAGTAGCTGGGACTATAGGCTTCTGGCACAACTCTAGCTATTTTTTGTTGCAGTTGTCGTTGTTTAGCAGGCCCAGGCCAGTTCGAACCTGCCTGCCTTAGTGTAGTCTCATTGGCAGCCTACCCACTGAGCTACGGGCGCAGCTCCTTTCTGTTTTTTTTTTAATTGTTATCTCCATTTTGTCCATACCTCATTTTCTTTACTTTCTCTGTGTCTTCCTTTAGATATTTAAGCATCTTTATGATAGTTGTTTATATTTTTATTTATATTTGTATATTTTTATTTATTTATTTATTTGCGGTTTTTGGCCAGGGCTGGGTTTGAACCTGCCACCTCCGGCATATGGGACCGGCGCCCTACTCCTTTGAGCCACAGGCGTCGCTATATTTTTATTTATTTTTTGAGACAGAGTCTCACTTTGTTATCCTCAGCAGAGTGCCATGCCATCATAGTACACAGCAACCTCAAATTCTTGGTCTCAAGTATAGCTGGGACTACAGGCACCTGCCACAATATTGTGGTCCTGCTCTTGTTCAGGTTGGTCTTGAACTCCTGAGCTCAAGCAATCCACCTGCCTCAGACTCCCAGAGTGCTAGGATTATAGGCGTGAGCCACTGGGCCTAGCCTTATATTTGTATATTTTTAGAGACAGGGGTCTCACTATATTGCCTAGACTGACTTCAAACCTACATGTGCCTGCTACAACTCCTGGCTAGTTTTTTAGTAGGGGCGGGGTCTCAACTTGCTCAGGCTGGTCTTGAACTCCTGAATTCAAGCAGTCTACCCTCCTTGGCCTCCCAGAATGCTAGGATTACAGGCATGAGCCACCATGCCAGGCCTGGTTATCATATTTTTAATTTCTATCACTTTTTTTTTTTTTTTGAGACAGTCTCAGTATGTTGCCCTTGGTAGAGCACTGTAGCATCATAGCTCACAGCAAACTCAAACTCTTGGACTTAAGCGATTCTCTTGTCTCAGCCTCCCAAGTAGCTGGGACTACAGGTGCCCTCCACAACACCCGGCTATTTTTGTTGCAGTTGTCATTGTTGTTTAGCAGGCCTGGGTTTATGTGGCCAGCACCCTAACCACTCAGCTATGAGCACTGAGCTTATCACTTCTTTTTTTTTTTTTGCAATTTTTGGCCGGGGCTGAGCTTGAACCCACCACCTCCGACATATGGAGTCAGCGTCCTACCCCTTTGAGCCACAGGTGCTGCCCTTATCACTTCTTTTCTTTGATTTATAAGCAATAGCATTGTCTTAGTCCCACTTTGTGTTGCTTTAATGAAATACTGGGGGTTTGGTAATTTACAGAGAAAAGAGATTTATTTGACTTATAGTTCTGCAAGCTGTACAAGATGCTTGGTGCCAGCATCTGCTTCTGGTGAAAGCTTCGGGAAACTTCCACTCATGGCAGAAGGGGACAAGTGGGTGCTAGAAACCAAAGAGAAGTATTAGGCTCTTCTTAACAATCAGTTCTCCCAGGGATTAATCCAGCAAGAACTCACTGGTTACCACAAGGACCAAAGATGGACTATGCCATTGGTGGGGGATCTGTCCCCAAGACCCAAACACTTCCCACAAGGCCCCACCTCCAACAATGGGGATCAAATTTCACCACGAGATTTGGAGGGCACAAATATCATAACCGTATCAAGCATCCTGTATTAGTTTCACAGATTGATATTTTTTCTTGTACCTAAAAACATAAATTTTATGCATTTTAAACTTACTTTTTTTTGTTTTTTGAGACAGAGTTTCACTTGTCACCCTTGGTAAATTGCTGTGATGTCACAGCTCACAGCAACCTCCAGGTCTTGGGCTCAAGAGATTCTCTTGCCTCCGCCTCCCAAGTAGCTGGGACTACAGGCACCTGCCACAACGCCCAGTTAAATCCAGTAGATTTCTTAAATTAAGGATCTTAGAAGTTGAATGTATTCCCGCAAAATGATGTTATTAGAAGTGGCTATAATCTAGATATTGTCTGATTTTGTTTTCTCATTGGGCAAAGCTTTTTCACTCTGGAAGTTATTATGGGTAGATCCTTGGAGACCATGGAGATTCAAGTGTTCTTTGTGAAATAGAGTTTGCATTGCTCATATCACTCTGGAGAACCTGGACTCATATATAGGGACCAATAAAGACACTGAACCATGGAAAAAGTACACAAATAGGTAATTTCTGGCTGGGGATGGTGTCTCACACATGTAATCGTAGCATTTTGGGTGGCTGAGGCAGGAGGATCACTTGAGGCCAGGAGTTTGAGATAAGCCTGTGTAACACAGTGAGACTCCCATCTCTAGCAAAGGAAAAAAAAAATAGCCAGACATGGTAGTGTATGTCTGTAGCTCCTTCAGAGGCTGAGAGGAGGATTTCTGGAACCAAAGAGTTGCAGATTGCATTAAACTGTGGTTGTACCACTACACCCCAGTCTGGGCGACACAGTGAGACCCTATTTGGAAAAAAACAAAGGTGATTACCTATGGCTTGCACTAAGGTTACACTAATTGGGCCTTCGGTCTGTTTGTAGCTGATTTAATGGATAGCATTTTGAAGAATCTTAGAGTACATTCAGTTTCCACCATAAGTCATAGCTTTTATGGAATAATTGAAGTGTTCCTTAGTATAGTATCCTGAGAGATGATAAAACAGACCTTATAAAGACAAATCTAACCCCTAAAGAGTAGTTACGTTTTAAAAAGAATGCAGAAAAACTTTGGGAAATTCGTAAGGAGCTCAAGCTTTAAAGTGGTTTGGTTTAAAACTACCATTTTTCAGGTGGTTATTGAAGAAGAGATAATAGTTAACATGATTATGTTGGGCAAACTTTTGAATAAACTTGAACTGTAAAAGTTGGAAAAAGGAAGCGATAGAGACTACTCTGTTTATTTTGTCTTCTAGCTTTTTAATTTAGCATCCATATGCTGAATAATACTTAGTTTTTACAATTCTTACGTGACTTCATCAAAGAAGATATTTTTGGTACCTTGCATATACCAATACAGATTGAACAGCCATAATCTGAAATCCAATCCACATTACGAGTGCCTGCATTACACCACCAGTGAAAGACTTCACACCTGTGTCAGGTTGCAGTCAAAATGCTGGCACACAGCGTATTTTAATCAGTGTCCCCAAGAGAAAAAAGACTTCCCAGTCTCTTTCAGCTTGTGTGTATCTTTTTAGTGCACACCCAGATTCTGCCATATTGGGATGCCCACAAAGGGTAAAAAATGGCACATGCACAGGCTAGGCATACAATGACAGGTTTCCCACGATCCCCACGAGGTGCCCCACAACATGGGGCCAAAGCCTACATGCATTACTCACTGCTTATTTTCTTCTCCGTGGCATAAAGATGTTGGAAACATCAAAAAGTCCTGCAGCTACCCAACCCCTCAGGGTAACAGTACTAAGAAAAAGAGGAAGCATTTATGTTTATTTGTAGCACAGAAAGTCAGGTTGGAGAGAAACAAGACAGCAGTGTAAGTAAAACATCTTTAAAAAAGAGTATTGTGTCTGAATGACTAACATGACCTAAAGAGATAGAAATATAAACTGTCGAAATTCTATGTAGAAAGTGATGGAAAATAGACAATATGTAAAGCTAAAAATGAATACCTCAATTATGTATTGAAAGAGTGGATTTGTTGAAGTTGCAATGAACACATGCCACTTAATGGTATACTAGTCAGGAAACAAGCGAAGATATATCATGCCAAACTGTTGATTGAGGGGAATTGTGAATATTCAACAGGCTGGCCGCAGAAATTTAAAAAAAGACAGCATTACATTTTTAAAGATTTGTGGTAAGGCTGGGCATGGTGGCTGAAGCCTGTAATTCCAGCACTTTGGGAGGCCAAAACAGGAGGATCTTTTGAGGCCAGGAATTTGAGACTAGCCTGGGCAAAAAAATGACTCATTGCTACAAAAAATTAAAAAATTAGGCTCGGCGCTTGTAGCTCAGTGGTTACAGTGCCAGCCACATACACCGGGGCTGGTGGGTTTGAGCCCAGTCTTGGCCCTCTAAACAACAATGACAACTACAATAAAAAAAAAAATGTAGCCAAGTGTTGTGGTGGTTGCCTGTAGTCCCAACTACATAGGAGGCTGAGGCAGGAGAATCCCTTGAGCCCAAGAGTTCAAGGTTGCTGTGAGCTGTGATGTGACGGCACTTTACCAAGGGAGACATAATAAGACTCTGTCTCAAAAAAAAAAAAAAAAATTAGCCAGGTATGATGGTTATGTTTCTGTAGTCCTGAAGCTACTAGATAGGCTTACATGAGAGGATCAGCCCAGGAGTATGAGACTGCAGTAAACAATTATCATGCCATTGCACCCCAGTCTGGGCAACAGAATAAGACTCCGTGTCAAAGAAAAGAAAATTGTAGTGGTAAAGTAGCTGCTGATTACAAAGCATTGGAGAAATTCATTGAAGAGTTTGCCTAGGTCATAGCTGACAAAAATTTAATGTCTACAGTGCTGATGAAACATCACTGTATTGGCAGTATTTCTCCTCAAAGACTGACTGCAGGTGATGAAACAACCTCTAGAGTTGAGGATGTAGGCAGAATCACTGTGTTGGGATATGCTAATGTAGCAGGCATGCATAAGTGTAAACTGGCTTTGATAGGTAAATCCTTTCATCATTGTTTTCAAGGAGTGGATTTCTTACTGTTTCATTATTATGTTGACAAAAAAGCATAGATCACCATGGAATCTTTCTTGATTGGTTTCAGAAACATTTGTACTAAAGACTTGTGCTCAATCCAGGGAAGCTGAATTGGATGACAATTACATTTTGTTATTCCTTGACAACGGTTATGTTCAAACTCCTGCTGAAATTCTTATTGAAAGTAATTTTTATGCCATGTACTTTTCCGGAAATGTGACTTCATTAATTCAGTGCAGGGTATCCTTAGATCAACGAAGAGCGAAATAAAAACAGCTTCTTGAATAGCATACTAGCAGTAGTGAACAAGAACAGAGATATGGAAGGTTTTCAAAAGGAGTTTAACATCAAGGAAGCTGTATACGCCATTGCCAGCACTTGGAACACAGCGAATAAAGACACAATTATGCATGCCTGGTACCACTTCTGGCCTGGGATTGTGTTTAGTTTTGATCCTGAAAAAGGTGGTTACTGAAGGATTCAAAATGTCAAATGAGAAAAAAATGATGTCGGACAAAAGCCATTGTTAATGAGACAGATTGACTCTGGATGAAACATTTTAAAAAGTCATCCAGCAGAATGCCTTCTCTTCCCTAGTGTACCTACTTTCTGGTCCCTGATGTACTTCTGATATTTCCCCTCAACTGAAACAAAACAAAACAAAAAAACCCCCACAGTACAGAAACTATTCAATCAAAACATAGCATCATAGTTGGAGGATGAAAGTCTGCTCTTGTTTGTTTTTGCTGTTTAACAGCTGATGCAGGCATTGTGGTGATGTTACTGGGTGCTTAGTTTACCCTGAACACATATTTTCATTATATTAATGGTAGGTCATGTTTTTTACTGTTAAGCACTTATGCATGAATGAGTGTAAGAAAATGTTTACTTATGGAACTCCAAGTCATGATGGTGATGCCACCCAACCACAGATGACTGACATGGGTGACTGAGTAGTGACACCTCTTTCTGGTGACTAAGTGTACCTATTCAAACTTTGTCTCATGCACAAAATTATTATTATTTTTTGTCTAACTTTGTTGCCCTGCATTGAGTGCTGTGGCATCATAGCTCACAGAAACCTCACACCCCTCAGCCTTGAGCAATCCTCTTGCCTCAGCCTCTCGAGTAGCTGGGACTACAAGCCTAGCTAGTTTTTCTATTTTTAGTAAAGTTGTGGTTTTACTCTTGTTCAGGCTGATCTCAAACTGAGCTCAAGCAGTCTACCCGATTCTGCCTCCCAGAGTGCTAGGATTACAGGTGTAAGCTACTACACCTGGCCCTTGTACAAAATTATTAAAAATACTCAGGCTATGTGGGTAAGGTATATATGAAACACAAGTGAGTTTTGTGTTTAGACATGGGTCTCATCCCTTAGATGTCTTTATATATATGCAAATATTCCAAAACCCCCAAAATTCTGGAATTCAGAACACTTCTAGTCCCAGCCATTTCACATATCATCTTACACTTGGCCTTGTTTGTGTATGTGCTTGCCATTTGGTCTAAAAGAATGTATGATGTTAATGTGTTTATTGTGTTAAGAGTTTTATCAACCAGTATGTGCTAATTCTTTAGTTCTGACTGTCTTATGCCTGTGTTCACTTACAAGCTATTTTTAAAAGTTGTAATTTTCTCTACAATGTGAAAATAAAAATATGTACCCACAAAAAAAAACCCAAACAAAATGTTAGTTCTAGTCCTAACACTAAACTTTAAATTTGATATTGAGGAAAAATTTATAATATTTTAAAGTGTAACTCATTTTGGAAACTACGTTTTTTGTTTTGTTGTTGTGTTGAGACAGTCCCACTTTGTCACTCTCAGTAGAGTACTATGGCGTCATAGCTCACAGCAATCTCAAACTCCTGGGCTTAAGTGATTCTTTTGTCTCAGTCTTCCAAGTAGCTGGGACTACAAGTGCTCACCACAAGGCCCGGCTGTTTTTTAGAAACAGGGTCTCACACTTGCTCAGGCTGGTCTCTATCCTGTGAGCTTAGGCAATCCATCAGCCTTGGCCTCCCAGAGTGCAGGGAAGAGCCACTGCACCCAGCAGTTTACAATAGAGATTTTAATGAAAGTTGACTTGTATTTTGGAATCCTTTCTGTACTTTGAGCACTGAAATGTTAGTGCAAAGAACAGAGTATGACTATTAAGCCTCCCTTCTCTTTAGCTTTATTTTCGCCTTCTTTAAAACAAAAGCCTTCTTCAAGTAGGCTGCTATATTGCTTCATATTTTATTACTACTTAAAAAATTTTTGTTTGTTTATTTTTTGTTTATTTATTTATTTGTTTTTTTGAGATAGAGTCTCACTTCGGTAGAGTGCCATGGCATCTTAGCTCACAGACTCATGGGCTCAAGGGATCCTCTTTTCTCAGCCTCCTGAGTAGCTGGAGACTATAAGCGCCTGCCACAACACCCAGCTATTTTTTGAGTTGGTGTTGCTCTTGCTCAGGCTGGTCTTAAGCTCATGAGCTCAGGCAGTCCACCCTCCTTTGGCCTCCCAGAGTGCTGGGATTATGGGCATGAGCTACCACACCTGAGCTAAAATTTTTTTTAATTGACAATAATAATTGTATATATATTTTTGTTACATTGCAATGCTTTAATATGTGTGTACAATGTGGAATGTTTAAATCCAGGTAATTAACATAATTTGGCACCTTATTTTTTGTAGTGTGACAAAAATTTTACTTTTTTAGTAATTTTGAAATGTAACTTCTAACTTTTTTTTTTTTTGAGACAGAGTCTCACTTTGTTGCCTTCAATAGAGTGCGGTGGCGTTGTAGCTCACAGCAACCTCAAACTCTTGGGCTCAAGCGATTCTCTTGCCTCATCCTCCTGAGTAGCCTCTACCAGATTCTGACTAATTTTTATTTTTTATTTTTTATTTTTGTAGGGATGGAGGTCTCACTGCCCAGGTTGCCCAAGCTGGTCTCAAACTCCTGGCTTTGGGTATTGCTCCTGCCTTAGCCTCCCAAAGTGCTGTGTGAGCCACTGTACCTGACCTGAAATATAAATATAGTCTATTATACCTTGAAAAAAGCATTAACTGGTAAAATACAAAATTGACATTTTTTAAATCAGAGAATGATTCACATGTTTATAAAAATGTAATGTCATCAGTCCTTATAGTTTTTTTTGTCTTATGTATCTCTTCCATCTGCAAAATTGTTGCTTAATTCTCTTTAGATCTGCTTCATTCTCATTCAGAGCCAGTTAAAAAGCTTTTTTCCTCATTAATTTACTAGGACTAAATAATATTGTGAAGTGGGACTTTTTTGAAAATTAATTGAAATTTAAGGGCATAAACATTATTGACATTTGCTTTGGGCAGAATTATAGAACTGATTTTTTTAAATGGTAATATTTGTATTTGCCACAAGGTGGTAACAGAGAGCCACTTGTTAGCTGTAACGGAAGACACCTTTAAAAACTTCCTCATTATTTCTTGAAAGTAGACAAAATTGAAAGCCCCCTACAAAAGGATATGCTAATACATTCTCAGTACTCTTTGTGCATGTGAAAGTTTCTTTGGAAGATGTTTAAAAGACAAATTAATTCAAGTGCCCGCCTTCAGTAAAGGTTCTTCATATGTTAACTTCAGTTGTCTTCATATGCTTTTTAAAAATTCCCCTTTGTTGATGAACTGACAGAACTAAGATTGTGTTCCCCTCATAAAATTGTTACACTTCTGGGCATTTTTGCTAGCATTGCTTCTAATATTACTTAGACACAGTATTACTGGTGTGAAAGACTTGCCTTAAATTTTGATAATGTTGCTGCTACCTAGAGCCTAGAATGTGGATACTTTGGTTTTCTACTTTTTAAGTCCTATATAGAAACCTCAGAAACAAGATAATCCTTTGCCAGAGGAATATCGAAGAGTATTTCATTCTCATCTAGATATCTTATCTAGATAAGATACTTTCTTAATCTACAGTACAGTTAGCAAGAAAAACTAAAAAAACAAAGTTTACTAACATATATAGGATGTCACGTTGTTAATGTTGCTTTCTAAGAGTAGTTGCACATGCTCATTGTAGGCTAAATTTTAAGATTTATTTACTTAAGTTGAAAGTAATTTATTTTAGAATTCCATTTTACAGAGTATGGTCTTTTTTATGTCAGTAATATAGCTTATTTTTAAATATTTTCAGGAAAGTACAGAGCATTAAGTAAAAAAAACAGCTGAGTTGCAGATATGTGGAGTGGTCTACATGCTCCTACCCTAGTGCCTATGTGAATCTGTAGACCATAGTAAGTGTACTTTTTTTATATAAATTGCACACTGTATGATTTTTAAAACTTCCTTTTTAAAATAAGGAAAAATTGTGTGTGTGTCTGTGTGTGTGCGTATATGTATTTAAAGCCAGCATATTTTAGCTTGTGTTATTATACAGTGTAATAAAGTAATTGCAGCTCAGTGATTTGAGAGGTTATAAAAGAATACACACACAAAAATTTCAATTATTGATTATATTTCTACCTTTTTTCTTTTAATTACTTAGGTGATGAGATGTAGACTTCCTAGGTCATGTGAAGGACAGTAAGCAGTCTTATCAGGAAGTCTGAATAATCAGTGAATAGATTTAAAAGTAA
The DNA here is from genome assembly GCA_963574655.1 of Perodicticus potto. Lineage (NCBI taxonomy): Eukaryota > Metazoa > Chordata > Mammalia > Primates > Lorisidae > Perodicticus > Perodicticus potto. The sequence continues at coordinate 122,155 of CAUYRH010029499.1, forward strand.
CTTTGCTATTTGTATATACCATGTGCACATTCAAATAGGCCAGATCGATATATTTAATTTAACACTGTCTTAGTTTCCTGTGGCTGCTGAAATAAACTCAAGTGATTTAAAACAGATTTGTTACTTTACAGTTCTATAGTTAGAAAGTACAAAATGGGTCTCACTGGGCTAACTGAATATGTTGGAATATTAGCTTAAGTAGGACTAAATAGTATAATAAGCACCCTTACAGAAAATAAAATTAGGTATATGTAATGCTTAATAATAATTAGAATTTCCTGAAATTCAGACTTAACTTTTTTTCAGTAAATAGACAATGTTTTTAGAACATTACATTGTTAATAAGGTTCACATACTTTATAGTCTTGTATAAACTAGATAGAAGAGTTGGTTGGAACATAGTGCTAATGAGGTAAGTTTCAGATTCTCCGTGTAGTTAGTAAGCTTCATCTAAGTGGTGAAGATTTGAATCTTTTTCCATAACCATATCTGTATATATAAGTAAAGTGATAAAGAGAATTTAAATAGTGTAGTTCATTCCAGGAAAATAAATAATATTCAGTGCTGCAAATGGCCGCGTTCTATCATCATTTTCTACAATGGATGGTACTTAGCAGCAACAACAACAAAAGATTTTATCTGTGTGAAGAATGTATGTACCCATAAATTCCTCACAGGAAATTGCTTTTGTCATTTAAAAAAAAGTCTGTGTCAACTTAGTTAGGACCAGAATAAGTTTTCTAATTTGTATTTTCCACAACCTAAAAAAAATATTTTAGGGCGGCACCTGTGGTTCAAGGAGTAGGGCACCGGCTCCATATACCAGAGGTGGTGAGTTCAAACCTGGCCCTGGCCAAAAACTGCAAAAATATATAGACATATTTTATTATGATAGCTTCATACTTATTTCTACTATACTTTCATCTAAGTTCTTCAGAATTTCTTATCTTTTTTTATAGGCGATTTCTATATCCAGTCTCATTTGCTTGTATATAAAAGTGTTTTTGCTTCTTAGAATTATTGCTGTCTGTATTTGGAAGACCTACTTTTTTGTGTCTTTTTTCTTTATAATCTTAGAAGTTGAAGAAATTCTTGAACAAGCAGACTACCTGTATGAAAGTGGAGAAACAGAAAAGCTTTATCAGTTGCTAACCCAATACAAGAAAAGGTAGGCAATGTATAATTGGCCTAAGTTTGTGAGTTCCTAAAAATTTTATGTTATTTAACATTAAAAATGAATGTTCCTTGGTGTTTGAAATTTTTTGATTGGTTTTTGTAGTGTTTACTTCAAAATTATTTCTTAGAATTTATAATATATTTTCTTATATTAAATGATTCAGAAGTGCTACGTGTATCTCAACGATTTAGAAAAGGTGGTTCTACTTATTCTAGTGGAATATTGAAAGATTTTTGCCGTATCATTTTTGATCATACAGGGTAGTCATTGAATATTTGTTTATATTATCTATCTATGTTGTGTATTTCTCATTTCTATTTTTAAAAAGTAATTCCTTATTGGTATATATTTAAGTGAATTCACTGGGATTTAGTGTGGTTTTTATGCCACCATTGAATGGTAACTGTGTCACTTTATAAGCACAGTCTTAAAGAGAAACCAAAATATCTTCTTTTTCTATTTTTACTGCTAGATTATATGTTCAACATGTCAACAAAAATCAGTGTTTAAAGAGGGGATGGGAAGAGAGGGGTTGGGAAAAATAGTGGAAGAGAGGGATTCAGAAATTCAGAGAAATTTCAGAGAAATTCAGAAATTCAGTCAGAATTTCAGAGAAATGTCTCTGAATTCAGAAATTCAGTCAAATAAGGGTACATGCCATTTCCAGATCACTACTGCCTTATTTCCTAAACTGAAAATACTGTGTCTTTTTTAATACCTTCCTTAGTTACTCCAAACCAGTTTTTTCCTGAAAATCTATCAATTTTACTTCCTGAATATCCACAGAATCAATCTTTCCTTTTTCATACTTCCCTCAATAATTTGAGGTGGCTGGTTTGGCTTTTTATAGTCATTTTAGTGAAAAGTAAGCTGTAAGTTGGTTAGTTATTCCATAGTCATTGAATAATAAATATACTATCACCCCCTTTAGTATGTGAATACCTTTTTATATTAAAAAAAAAGTAGGCTCAAAGGCAAAAATTTAATAAAAAAATAATTTTAGGTTAGTTTTTAAAAGTACTGCTGTTAATTATGACTAATAACTTATTAACCATTTCTTTTCTAATTATATTAAAATCTCAATTCTTCAGGTAGTCCAATGCCCTTACTTAAAATGACATTTAAGCATAGGATTTATTTTATTTTAAGATTACATTAAATTCAATCATTCTTGCATTGGATAAATATTTATCACATACCCAGTGTATGCTAAGTGCTGTATTTGGGGCTAGGGATTGAGCGTTCTTGTTTTAGGACATGACCCTGTCTGTAATGTAGTTTATAGTACTGTATGAACCAGTGAGTGAGCTTTCTGAAGCACAGTGCTGGCGAGATTAAACCCTAAGTTATATGTTGAGTTTTATTGGGCAAGTGTTCAGAGAATTTAAATACAAAGATATTTTCTAAGGAAGTCAGTATTTTGGGTACTATAGGTAAATTAATATTTATGAATGATATTAAATATTTTGTAGGAAATTTAAACAGATATAGATTTTATCTGAAAATAATCAGTTGAATATCATCAATAATGGCTTTTGATGTCATGTTGCTTGCCTGTTAACTAAGCTGAAAGACGATCATGATGTATTCATTAGTGATATAACCTTTAATAGTTTTTAAATGTGAGCTAAAATGGTTGTTTTGTATTTTATTTCAAATTAGTGAAGATGCAGAGTTACTGTGGCGTTTGGCACGGGCATCACGTGATATGGCTCAGCTTTGCAAAATGTCAGAGGAAGAGAAAAAGCTATTGGTGTATGAAGCCCTAGAATATGCAAAAAGAGCACTAGAAAAAAATGAATCAAATTTTGCAGTTCATAAGGTGAGTTGCTTAAAATAACTAAGTGTTACTACTGACATGTAATGAGAGATACTGTCAATAGAAATGTAAATGAATGTAATTTATAGAGCAGTATGCATATGTGTTTTAAATCCTACTTCAGGGAACATATCCAAATACAAAAGATTTTGGTAGAGAGTAGATTTAAACACCACTGACATTAAGATCTTTTTGGTTATAATTATTAGAATCCTATAGAAATTAGCTCAAACAAAAAAGTAGCGAAGGTGTTTAAAAAATGTTATATTTCGTAGAACACAAAGGCAGGTGCCTTCAGGTAAAAAAATTGGCTTGATTGCTTGATGTTTTCTTTAATTGTCTCTCCTTTTTGCTGTTATCTGAAAATCTTTTTCACTACAGGCTGTTTTTTTCCCTCCTTATCCTGAGTCTTTCTATTGCACCTGTGCTTATGTAGTTTGGGTATTGTGGATTCAGTTCCTAGGGAAGAAACTTAGATTGTCTCAGTTTGTTTTGGTTGTTCAACTATGGCTATAGGGACAAGGTCACAAGTGATAAATTCGACCTATTTAAATAGGTGCTATTATTATTATTTTTTGAGACACTGTCGCTCTGTCACCCTGGGTAGAGTGTGGCAGTGTTAGTTATAGCTTGCTGTAACCTCAAACTCCTAGATTCAAGCAATCCTCCCATCAGCCTTTAGAGTAGCTAGGATTATAGGCACTTGCCACTACACCTGGGTAATTTTTTTTATTTTTTTTGTAGAGATGATGTCTCTGTGCCCTGCCAATTATTTCTGTTATAACAATGCAGATGGTGGGGGAGAAGCAGGCAACAAGGAGATAAAACAACCTTTGATTACAAATTCTTCTCAATTTATACTTAGGGATAGGCAATGTGGCTCAGACTTATCCCAGCACTTAGGGAGGCCAAAGTGGAAGAGGATGAGCGGATCACTTGAGCCTGGGAGTTTGAGATTACAATGAGTTGTGATCATGTTACTGTACTACAGCCTTAACAAATAGGAGCAAACAAAAAAATTTTTTAAATAATAAATATATTTAAGTAATATAAAAATTAAATATAAAACTAAAGAATATATAAAAATTATAAATTATAAAAACTAATCTTAGACCATAAACATGATTCATTATCTCTGCATTGTGTTGTGACTTTCTTAGATAATTCACCACTTTCTGCCTTATATGATAGGTTTCTGTAAATATGTCCTATTCCTGAGTTCCTAGAGAGCCATGCCCCCCTTTATTTGTATGTTTCACTATATTTAATATAGTTTTATGCTCTATAACTTTGTTGAATGAGAATGGCTATTGAGGAATAAATAATTATACAGTTTGACTTTGTATTAAATAGAATATTAAGTGTATTTTTTCCTAATTTTAGTGGTATGCAATCTGCATTAGCGATGTTGGAGATTATGAAGGAATCAAGGTTAAAATTGCAAATGCATACATTATCAAGGAACATTTTGAGGTACTGATGAATTATTAAAGTTCATGAATTTTTAAAGTCATTATTTTTCTGAGTAGATTTTTGTTTTAGTTACCTATTGCTTATATCAAGCCACTGCAATTTTGTGGCCTAGAGTAATGGTATATTGTTACTTCTTACAATTCTTTGGGTTAACTGGATGTAGTGGTAGTTTTGCTTCGCTTGATATAGCTGCATCTGGGCCCTCAGCTGGGCCTGGAATGTCTAAGATTACATTTAATGGTCTAGTCCAAGCCAGTGAGCATGGTAGCTAGCTTCCAGGAATGAACATTCCAAGGGAAAAGTTCCAGTTTATAAACTTTTATCAAATCTCTGCTTGTATAAAACTTGGAAATATCCTCTTGACCTAAATTTGCATGGCCAAGCCTAGTTTCTTTGGCCAAAAAGTACTGAATACTGAAGAGCATGGTATGATATAACAGTCTAACACTACTGCCATAGGACTTCAATAGTAATAATTATTTTTAAGTTTATGATCCCTCAGTATGTGTTATATATGTGTTGTAATATTTTCACCTAAACTTAATTCACTTATTTATAGTAAGCTCTCCTTAAATGCTAAGAATTCTGTAGCATGCATGTATACTACTCTACTATCCTCAAAAAAACAAACTACCACAAAAAACAGCATATTTATTTCTCTTTTGATATTGTGGACCATCTCGAAAAAATAGAGAAAGAAAAAGTGATGGTAGCATACATAACTATAAAGCTGGATATGCTGTACAAATAGCTTTTCCTGATTTTATGGTTGCAGTCTCAATTCCTAGTTTACATGAATAGTGACTAGTGAAAAAGAACATTGGCTTGGGACTCGGGAGACCGAGTCGCTCTTGTTCAGGCATTGATAATAATATATGTATTGTAATAATTTGCATTTTACAGTTTAATAATTTACATGTTTCATAGTTTAAGAGCTTTGAAATCAGATTATTTTATGTGCTTTACAGTATGAGTGTTTTTTTTCTTTCTGAGTGGCACATAAAATAATGGTGTCATGATATTTTTGTGTCTTCGATTCTGTGAAAAATAATTTGCTCAGTGGCTTTAAATAAATTGCCTAGTTATTACATACCTCAGGATATAGAAGTGCATAATTTGCAGTGTGAATAATGAAAAATTAGGCTGGGTGTGGTGTCTCACCTGTAATCTCAGTACTTTGGGAGGCCTAGGTGGGAAGATCACTTGAGGCAAGGAGTTAGCAGCCTGTTCAACATAGTGATATCCTGTGTCTGCAAAAAGTAGAAGAGTTAGCTATGTATCATGGTGCACAACTGTTGTCCCAGTTACTTGGGGGGCTGAGGAGGAAGGATTGCTTGAGACGAGTGAGGAGTTTCAGGTTGCCATGAGCTGCAACAACATTGCCTATCTAAAATAATAATAATGAAAAATTATAGAAAATATATTAATATATCCTCATCAATTTAAAAAGAAGCTATACATTTTTAAATTTTGTATAAATTTTCAAATGTATACATGTAAATAAATTTAAAATGACAATATACAGTGTAAAATAAAAAGATCATTTATGCTACTTCCATTTTAAATTCCATCATCTAAAGTAGTAAGAAATTATTGTCTTTGGATTTTTTTGAAAGGCAAACTAATGGCAGGAAGGGTTTACTGGAAAGTAGCTTCTCTCCACAATTTTATAACAAAATTAAACCCTAATGTCCCAAAGCATCCATTATTGTGATGAGTTAGCTACTCTCCCAGTCATCTAGAACGGTATTACAGTAGTTATGTCATTCTTAGAAGAATGTAAAAAATAGTAACTCATAATTTTTTGTAGGGCTTAATTTTCTAGCAGCACTCCAAATGGGAAAGGTTAATATAAGTTCCATATAAATAAAATATATTTTGCTATTAATCATATCAGTATATTGAAGAAGTAAAATTTAGATCAGTTCTGATTCTTATCCATATTATCAAAGCAAGATTTCTGCCAAGTCATATTTGATGATCCCTATTCTAGCTACTGTTTATACTAGTATTACCATTAAGCAATGTTAGTATGCTAGTAATAAATTAGGTGCCCGGTATTATTTTGTGAAAATAGTGATGGTGGTGATAGGAAATATCACTATACTTAGCACCTCTGGTTACTTGCTCATTTAGTTTTTACCACAACCTGATGAGGAAAGTGTATTACTTTTTATAAGAGAAAACTTAGAATATGGAACTTGCCAAAGTCAACAAGTTGAGTTATTGAGCTGTGATTTGAACCCTAGCAGTCTGGCTTCAGAGCACTTGTTGTTAATCATTATAAATACAGTATAACCTCTGTGGTTGAACACCTCCCCTCATTGGCCACCTCCTTAAGTTGACCTCATTTTTATAGACTGGACATGCATTACATGGACTCATACATATCAGTGAGGTAGGCCTGGTTCCTTATGTTGACCACCTCCATATGTTGACCAATTTGTTATAATCCCTTGGGTGGTCACTAGGAGGTTTTACTGTATTTGAAAATGTGTATCTCACACATTACCAAAATGAAAGTGAAAATGTGTGTGGGTTTATAAAAAAGCAAAAACTAGGAAGTCTTAATTTTTTTTAAGTATATTTTTAATGAACATTAATTTGTGAGATTTTGTTAATGGTTTTCAACAAAATCATGGATAAAGGGAGGAGTAATTTCTTTAAAATTATTCTATAGCTTGTGCTTTATACTAATTCACATGGTAAACAAAAATCGGAGTTTTTTTTATGTTGTATTTTATTTTATGTTATACATAATTATTCTACTGATATAATCTATGAATAGATAGCATTTTTTTTCCTTTGATAAATACATCCAGGTGGGAAAATTAAACAAACTCTGCCCACAGGGGTGGTGCCCGTGGCTCAGTGAGTAGGGTGTAGGCCCCATATACTGGAGGCGGTGGGTTCAAACCCGGCCCTGGCCAAAAAATGCAAAAACTAAATAAATAAATAAAATTTGCCCACAGGCAACTTTGTATGCCTTTTTATTCAGTATTCATCTAGGATTTCCCTAAAAAGGACTTTCTTATTTATTTTCCTTAAGCATAGAGAAAACATTGAAAGTTATAGATTATTACTGTTTTTGAAGTTCTTTTTCTTTTTTGAGATAGAGTCTCACTCTGTCACCCTGGGTAGAGTGCCATGGCATCATAGCTAATAGTAACCTCAAACTCTGGGACTTGAGCAATCCTCTTGCCTCAGCCTCCTGAGTAGCTGGGACTATAGGCATGCACCTCTACGCCTGGCTAAATTTTCCTATTTTTAATAGAGACAGCATCTCACTCTTGCTCAGGCTGGTCTTGAACTCAAGAGCTTAAGCAGACTACATTCCTCAGCCTCCCAGAGTGCTAGGATTACAGGCATGAGCCACCACTCCCAGCCTAAATTCATTTTTATGTTTTCATGTTTGTTCTTGATAGGCCCTGCTATCAGTTTGCGAACCTTATAAAATGTAACCTCAGTACAAGTCATTAATAGTGTATTAATCAAGAATCAGGAGGAAGAACCTTGGTATTGATTATAATAGAAGAATTGGGCTGGGCATGGTGGTTCGTGGCTTTAATGCTAGCTCTCTGGGAGGCTGAGGCGGGTGGATTGCTTGAGCTCACAAGTTTGAGACCAGCCTGAGCAAAAGCGAGACCCTATCTCTAATAAAATTAGAGAAACTGAGGGAAGAGGATCTCTTGAGCTCAAGAGTTGGAGGTTGCTGTGAACTGTGATGCCACAGCACTCTATCCAGATCAACAGCTTGAGAGTATGTCTCAAAAAAATAAAAAACATAGGTATAGGGTTGCAATATTTTTTTAATCACAGCTGCTTTAGCATAGTAAAGAATTCACTGGTGTTTGGAAAACAAATATGATTAATTTTCTCATTTCTCATTAGAAAGCAATTGAACTGAACCCTAAAGATGCCACTTCAATTCACCTAATGGGTATTTGGTAAGAAAATTTCTTTTTTTTTTTTTCTTTGAGACAGAGTCTTACTATGTTGTCTTTGGTAGAGTGCTGTGGCATCACAGGTCACAGCATCTTGGGCTTAAGTGATTCTCTTGCCTCAGCCTCCCAGGTAGCTGGGACTACAGGCGCCTGCCACAATGCCCGGCTATTTTTTTGTTGTTGTTATAGTTGTCATTGTTGTTTAGCAGGCCTGGGCTGGTTTCGAACCCCCTAGCCCCAGTCTATATGGCCAGTGCCCTAACCACTGAGCTATGAGCACCGAGCCAGAAAATTTCTTTCAGTAAATATTTCTTTGGTTTTTAGTATGCTCTTGTTTTATAGTATATATAAATATCTTATTTTGTATACATAAAAAGCAAGATTAAAGTATTTAAAAATATTAGTTGGCTGAGTTTAGTGTGTTCAGTCCATTAAATGGTGCTTGTGCATGTATTATTAGAACACATTAATTTGATTACGATAATGCTAAACATTGTTATTCAGGTCACTTAGGAACGTGTACAAACAAAAAATGCCTTCTCACTTTTTGATAGACTTGTTTGAAAAGACTACCTTCATTTACCATGATAAGTGAAATTGGATTCATCTAGACTATCTTTATTTGTTTGAAAAGACTATCTTCAGCTTGGTGCCTGTGGCTCAAGCGGCCACGTACACCTGAGCTGGCAGGTTTGAATCCAGCCCGGGCCTGCCAAACAACAATGATGGTTGCAACCAAAAAATGGCCGGGCGTTGTGGCGGGCACCTGTAGTCCCAGCTACTTGGGAGGTGGAGGCAAGAGACTCGCTTGAGCCCAGGAATTGGAGGTTGCTGTGAGCTCTGATGCCACGGCACTCTATACAGGGGGATAGCTTGAGGCTCTGTATCAGAAAAAAAAAAAGAAAAGAAAAGACTATCTTCATTTACCATGTTAAATGAAATTGGATTCATCTAGACTAGAGGGTATCCCAAAGGTTGCCATAAATAAGAAAAATTAACAGACTCATATTATACCATTTCATATTTTTTATATTTATATAACAACATGTAGAGAAATATTTTGTAAAATTTTATAATGAATGTTTTATAAAGGTACATTAAGCTATATTCATCTCAGGAAAAATAGAATCTGGTCTTCAACATCTTTTTATTTATTTATTTTTTATTTTTTGTTTTTTTTAAATTTTATTTTACGTACATGTATTGGTAAATCATAGCTGTGTACATTAGTGCAATCATGGGATACAGTGTGCTGGATTCATATACAATCTGAAATATTTTCATCCAACTGTTTGACTTAAACATCTGTGATCTGCATAGGTTTCACTTCTCCCTTCCATCTTTTTATTTTTTTGTGATCTTATGTGCAATGTGATTATTGCTTTGCTGTTATAAGGGTACACTAATGTGTTAAGTCCTTAAGAATCTTTTTTGAGATAGGTTCACCACTGTTTCCACCGGGCATAGTCTGTAAGAGTCAACAGTAATAGTTCTGTATCAAACTCATTTAAAAGAAAAGTTAAATAGGCTGGGTGTGGTGGTAATCCCAGCATTTTGGAAGGCTGAGGCAGGAGGGTCTCTTGAGCCTAGGAGTTCAAGACTGCGATGAAGATGAACTGTGATCACACCAGTGCAGCCTGTGTAATATAGCAAGACCTTGTCTCTCTCTTAAAAGAATGAATGAATGAATACAAAAATAAATAAATAAAGAGGAGAGAGAAGTAAGTTAAACTAACAGATGCTTAGTGAGGATTCAGATGCTAATAAGCAAACATGAATGAGAAACAATCTCTGTCTCTGGGAATTTAGAGTCTAAGTCAAAGATCTAAAACTTCTTTCCAGATTTCAGAAAATTGTGAAGATCTTTGGATGTTAGTCATTTGCCTCACCCCTTTAAAAATGGACTTAAATTGTTGGTTGCTAATGTTATTTATGCATTTTTGTCACTTTTTCTTGGGTAAATTGTTTAGCTTCTGAGCTTCTCTTATGCTAAAAACAATAGGGATAATGATCCTATCTCATTTAGTTGTTATAAGGAGATAAAAGAGAAAACAGCCCAGCAGCTAGCACAAAATGTGCACTCAGTAGTAGATGATCTATTATCATTGCTAATACCATTACTTACTATTTATATTTAATCACAGTACATTCCAACTAATGAATCAGTATGCCTGTATTTTGCCATATATAATGCACTTCTGTGTATAAAGTGTACCCATGTTTTGAGCTCAAACTTTAAGGAAAAAATATTTTATTGTACTTTTTAAATTTTAATTTTTATTTGTTTATATTTAGATACTTGTTTTTTGTATTATAAAGGAATTTAGTAAAAATATTAACTGGTTTGATAGCTCCCACATAAAGTGTACAAAGAGAAAGAAATATGTTGCTCTTTGTTGGCTGAAAATACTTTAATTCCAAGTTCGTAGTAAGTTGAAAACTGATTACTGTATTCCAGGGTAGTATTTTGTATATAGATATCATTATTGCTTTTAGAGTTACACTTTCAGTGCATGAGCATAAATAAAAGAATTAAAAATATTTATATAGATACCGAATTAGTACTACCCATGTATAACGTGCACCCATGTTTTTCCCTAAAACGTTTTGACAAAAAGTGAGAATTACACATGGCAAAATACAATAAGTCAATTTATACATAACCTAGTGGATAATCCTTTAAGAACAAATTTTTAAACACAGAAGATTCCTTTGATAATATTTATTAAGACACTTCATTCTTTTTAAGATTAAAAAAGAGGGTACAATTTGAATGTTTGTTATTTTATTTCTCTATAGGTGCTATACGTTTGCTGAAATGCCTTGGTATCAAAGAAGAATTGCCAAAATATTATTTGCAACTCCTCCTAGTTCCACCTATGAAGAGGTACTGTGATGTCCTTTGTTAAATTAGTACTAATTTCCTAACCATAGTGCCGCTCTATGGTGTCCACACATAAGGAACTCTGATTGAGGGAGTTGAGCAAGTTTCTAAGATCCAATTCAACTATCTTATCACTAAGGCTTAATACTTAATATCTATGACTGATGAGTGATGTTCCCTCCATAGGTGAGTGGCTGATAATTCTGGAGTATTGTCATTTGCTAAAATAGATCATAGGTAAAATTTACTTTTATTTGCTATTTGAAATCCATACTATATAATTAAAGTCATGAAATAGAACAAGAAATGCATACTCCAGCATGTTTTAGGTACTTTCTACATAATCAGTCATTTAGGTAAATAAGGCACGTGTTTGAATTGATAAAGGAATAGTAGTTATTATATAACTTTTTATAAAAAATTAGTTTAAAAGGTTTATATTCTCTCATTTTCAAGGCCTTCTTTTTCTGTCAGAAATAAAATTTACAAGGAATTTTTGGGTAAACATTTTTAGTTTACTCATTACAAAATTTTCAGAGTAAGGAAAAAGGCAATTTAAAGAGCTCTCCCAGGCCAGACACGGCTCTCACCTGTAATCCTAGCACTCTGGGAGCCTAAGGCTGGTGGATTGCTTGAGCTCACGAGCTCAAGACCAGCCTGAGCCAGAGCTAGACTTCATCTCTAAAAAGATAGCTGGACGTTGTGGTGGGCACTAGTAGTCCCAGCTACTGAAACTGAAAATATAAAGCTGAATTTATTCAGTAATGGGAGGCTGAGACAAGAGAATCGCTTGTGCTTAAGAGTTTGAGGTTGCTGTGAGCTGTGATGTCCCAGCACTTTACCAGAGGGCAACAAATTGAGACTCTGTCCCTTAGGGAAAAGAAAGCTCCCTCAATACTGGTATCATAACAAGGATTTATTTTTCTTTTTCTGGGAGGTTAACATGTAGAGATTGATATAAAGAATATTTAGTTGTATAATTAGACCAGAGTTGGGAAACATTGTTATCAAAAAGAACGAATTCTGAGGAAAAAAGATACAGTCAACTTTACATGTTGGTTATGTTTCTAATCAAATGTCATTAGATAATATATCACAAAAACAGGTTAAGTGGGATAAAAAGAGTTTCAGACACATATTAACATTGTACTAATTGCTTATTCAATAATAATGAACTTGTAAAAAAATTTATTGGTACAACCTACGCATTACTGAATAAATTCAACTTTTAATTATATCTAGGTTTTTTTTTTCCCCCCCTTAAGAAATAGCATCTTATTCTGTCTTCCGGTCTGGAGTGTAATGGTGTGATCATAGCTCACTGGAACCTTGAGCTCCTAGGCTAAAGCAGTCTATCTGTCTCAGCCTCTTGGCAGCTAGAACTATAGGTGGTGTGCCACTATGTCTGGGTAATTTTGAATTTTTTTTTTAGAGATGGGGTCTTGCTGGTCTTGAACTCCTGGCCTCAAGTAGTCGTCTTGCCGTGGCTTCCCAGAGTGCTGGGATTATAGTTGTGAGCCACTGTACCCAGCCTTTGTCAAGTTTTTACCAGTAGTCACTAGTGAAATAGCTGAGTTACACATGGTAATGTTCTTTCCTTTCTGCCCACCATACTAGTTGAGTACAAGTTCTCAACAGCAAGCAAGTTATGACTGGAAGTAGACCATGTATTGTAACCTTTTTTTTTTTTTTTTTTTTTTTGTGACAGAGTCGCATTCTGTAGAGTTCCATGGTGTCATCATAGCTCACAGCAACCTTGAACTCTTGGGCTCAAGACTTCCTCTTTCTTCAGCCTCCCCAGTAGCTGGTACTACAGGTACACACCACCATGCCAAGTTACTTTTTTCTGTTTAGTAGAGATGGGGTCTTACTCTTTCTTAGGTGGTTTCCAACTCCTGAGCTCAGGCAGTCCACACATCTCCGTCTCCCAGAGTGCTAAGATCATAGGCGTGAGCCACTGTACCTGGCCGATAATACTATTGTAGTTTTAACCTGTGATGATTCAATAGTGTTATGTTCTATTGGCCATGTTAGCATTCATTTTTGAAGAACTATTACTTTGAGATGATTTATTTCCTGACTTATATTAATATAGGAATAGATCTTTAAGGAAATGCATTTTTTATATTAAGTGTGTTTTGATCTTTTTCTTTATATTTGGGTTTTTTGTGTTTTTAACAGGCATTAGGCTACTTTCACAGGGCAGAACAAGGTAAGGAATTTTTTATTTCGTGTTAATATAGCTAAAATTTTATAAATGTTGAATATATACTGTAATGGGAACTTCTAAAACAAAGATACTTATTCTATTATACCTCTTTGTGCAGTAGGTATTATGAAGTAATTTTTAAAGTCTTTATTTAGTAAAGATCACCTGAATAAGAAATAAACTGCTACTTAATATAGATTTGCAGTTCTAGAAATGGTTCTTCATTTGATAAATTCAGCCTGCCTTTTGTAAGAGGAGTTTCTAATGGGCTGTCTTATTCTAGATTATGCAGCTAATGAGAGGTATTTAAATTGGAACTCTCGGTTTTAAAGGAGGCTCATTTTTTGTTCTGTTGCAGATGGTCCTCCAGTGACCTTACCTTAGAGGTCATTTCCTGTACGTAGCTTTACTTTATGGTTCATATGTAGTTAAAAAGCTCCTCCTATACTCTTAGTATCTTTTACTTCTCCCATCATAGTCCATATCACTTCATACTATGAAAATTTATTTATATAACTTACACTATAAATTTAGGCAGGGACATTGTCTAGCACAGAGCTTGGTAAACTTGCTGAATGATTAAGTAAAAACAGATGAATGAATGAATCTACTTAACCCCAAGGGACTTAAGTATATCAATATGGCATCACATAAATATGTTCAAATAAAAGTAGTAATCATTAATTGTATTCAGGAAAAAGTATGCTTTGACTATAGAGGGTCTTAGAATGTTCAGAATTGTGTCAGAATTAAAGAAGTTATTGAAAGTTCCATATATTCCTTTTTTTTTTTTTTTTTTTCAGTTTTTGCCAGGGCTGGGTTTGAACCTGCCACTTCCAGTATATGGGCCAGCGCCCTACGCCTTTGAGCCACAGGTGCCGCCCAGTTCTTTTTTTTTCTTTTTGAGACAGAGTCTCACACTGTTGCCCTAGGCAGAGTGCCATGGCATCAATAGCTCACAGCCACCTCAAACTCTTGGGCTTAAGCGACCCTCTTGCCTCAGCCTCCCAAGTAACTGGGACTACAGGCGCCTGCCACAATGCCCGGCTAATTTTTCTATTTTTAGTAGAGATAGGGTCTTGCTCTTGCTCAGGCTGGTCTCGGACTCCTAAGCTCAAGCGATCCACCTACCTTGACCTCCCAGAGTGCTAGGATTATAAGCATGAGCTATTGCACCTGGCCAAAAGTTCCATACTTTCATTCACAGACTTTTTGTTCATGCTTTTCCCTCAGCCATTCAGGTGTAATCTTAGTTGCTTTTTTTTTTTTTTTGCTTTTTTAGAGCACTTTAAAGTCTGTATATCTGACAAAGCATTCCTTTCATTCTTAATATTACATTTAGTTGTGCTCATGTTTTCTCCTTTTCATTATAAATTTCAAAATAACACAGATTTTGTCTCATCCTCTATATACTATATATTTAAATATAGCTCATATCCAGTAACTGTGATGGTGTATATGCGTGTGTGTGTGTATGTATATCATCATGACTTCATTTACTTATTCAGCAAATGTACACCAAATATATGTTATGTTCCAGACTCTGTTTTAGGCACTTAAGGTACAGAAGGGAACAAAAGAGATTAAAAAGAAAAGCACCTTACAATAGCTTATGTTTTCTCTGGAGCTTCAGCGTCTTATCTGTGAAATGGTGATACCTATTTTACAAATTGTTGGCCGGGCGTGGTTGCTCACGCCTGTAATCCTAGCACTCTGGAAGGCCAAGGCAGGTGGATTGCCTCAGCTCACAAGTTCCAGGCCAGCCTGAGCTAGAGTGAGAGAGACCCTGTCTCTAAAAATAGCTGGATGTTGTGGCAGGTGCCAGTAGTCTCAGCTATTTGGAAAGCTGAGACAAGAGAATTGCTTGAGCCCAAGAGTTAGAGGTTGTTGTGACCTTGTGATGTCATGGCAGTCTACTGAGGGTGACAAACTGAGACTCTCCAAAAAAAAAAAAAAAGTTTTTTACAAATTATAATTCATTGCTTAGCACATTGTAGACATTCAATAAATAACATTAATTTACAAATATATGAATAGTTGAACAAACGAGAATTCCAATTATCCTAATCACTTACCACACAAACGTATTACTGGATTTAAGACCATAACAATAAAACCTTTAAAAATAAAAGCAACACTGTTTCATCTGAGATGACTTTTTTTTTCTTTTTTATGTACAGTAGATCCAAACTTCTATAGCAAAAACTTGCTTCTTTTAGGAAAGACATACTTGAAACTACACAACAAAAAGCTTGCTGCTTTCTGGCTAATGAAAGCCAGAGACTATCCAGCACACACAGAAGAGGATAAACAGGTAAAACATCTCCCATAAAGTAAGGCAGATAGTTTTAAGTGGGGCACTATTAAATAAAGGTGAATTAAGAACTTCTTTAAAAATGTAATTGTCTAAATGTATAATGTTGGTGAAAATAAGTGGGTTCATTTCAAATGTGAATTCATTAACATTCACATTAATTTCTGTATAGGAAATGTTTACTATCACTAAATTGATGTTATCTATTGCTTACTGCAATACATAATCCTAAATGTTTGACATAGAAAGCACATTAAATAAAATGTCTAAAACATAAAAGTCAAGGGATATATAGTAAAGTGGTAGGGGGAGTCTTATCTGGTCACTGTCAGAAAATTTTATTCTTAAAATGTCCTGTCCTGGTTTTTGGACACACTCTTAGAAACCATGTTCTACTTTATAAACTTAAGATTCACAAGTTAGTCTCTATAAGCAGTTTCTTATCTGACATATATTTTTCCATTGTAGGTACACACAGAAGCTGCTCAGTTGCTTACAGATTTCAGTGACAAGCATTGAGAACTTTTCAGAGAAAAGAATACATGAAACATCTGATGAAGATTGCCTTTTCTTTGCATTATAAATACATTATCCATACCTGTTCTTTGGCTGTTTTTTCAGCTTTTAATGTTGTGACCATTTAACAGATTAAATATACAGAATTCCAGGTTTCCTTACAAATAACAGGTAAAAGAAATAATTGTCATATTGCCATAAGAGTGGTAGAGATAAATGTCCATGGCTCAGGCAGAGATATTATTTTGTATCTGAGATACCAACAATACCAAATGGTATGAAATTTCTAAGGATTGATCATATCAAGATGAGAGGAGAACAAGAAAAGAGGAAACCTCCTCTCTGCAGAAGAAGAGGCATACAGGAAAGTGGATTTTCAGGGTGGATTGATTCAAAGTTGAGATCTTGCAGAAAAGCTTCAGGGAAAGTTAGGATGTTGACCTGCATAAGGAAATAAGTCAGGAAAAGATTGAAAATGAAGTGGCTTCCTTTGAATTTATCACTAAGCAGAGTCCAAATTTTAATCTCTACTAGGATGAAAGGGGCACAGAATTTAAGCATGAAAGGGAAATTAAGATTTCTTAAATAGCAGGACAATGCTACTTACTAGTAGCTGAAGTGCCACCACTGCAAATCTTAAGTTTTATAAAAATAAGTATTTTGAATGCCACTTAGATGAATCTGAGACTGTATGTATGTGTTGATGGATTTTTCTGAAAGGATAGGAGAATTGTAATGTCACAGTGAACTGTGTGGTATGTGTTGTTTCTGGTTTTCATCAGGTACATTTTCAAACAAAAAGGAAAATTCAAAGTAGTGAACTGTGCATAACCATCTCTCAGATTCAGTGGTTTTGCTATACAAGTCAAAATCCTTTCATCTAGAAAGAAGAGGAAGCAGTTAAGATTTCAGATTTTTTTTGATTTTTGAATATCGGCATTTTATGTAAGGAGATATCTTAGGGATGGAACCCAAGTCCAAACACAAAACTCATGTTTCACAAATGAATAAATTTACACACTATTTTAAATAATTTTGTGCATGAGACAAAGTTTGTGTACACTGGAGCATCAGAAAGCAAGAGTGTCCCTACCTCAGCCACCAGAGTGGGTGATGTGTGGTTATTTGGTATCACCATAATTTCTGATTGAATTTATGTGCTACCAGTACAGTAAGCAATACTTTTCTTACACTTTTTCAGACACTTAGCAATAAAAAAAATATGACAAACCATTAATGCAGTGCAAAAATAATGGGTTCAGGGTAACTAAGCAGCATAGTAGCATCACCAGAATACCTGTATCAATTGTTCAACAACAAACGATGGCAGCATTTCATTATCCATCCACAATGCTGTTTTTTTTTTCTAGGTGAGAAGTTGTTGAGGGACCAGGAAGTGCGTCCTGTAGGGATTATGAGGCATTCTGCTGGATGACTTTTAAAGGGAGGGTCTTTGTTCCCTTGGGGAGACTGAGCAAACTGTGTTGTGTACCTGTGTTATGACTGTGACCTGTACATGAAATCAGGTTTAGGAATTTTCTTTCTTTTTTTTTTTTTTTTTTAAGACAGAGCCTTAAGCTGTGACCCTGGATAGAGTGCTGTTGCATCACCACTCACAGCAACCTCCAATTCCTGGGCTCAAGCGAGTCTCTTGCCTCCGCCTCCCAAGTAGCTGGGACTACAGGCGCCCACCACAACGCCCGGCCATTTTTTGGTTGCAGCTGTCCTTGTTTGGCGGGCCCCGGGCTGGATTCGAACCCACCATCTCAGGTGTACGTGGCTGGCGCCTTAGCCCGCTGAGCCACAAGCGCCGAGCCAGGTTTAGGAATTTTCTACTTGTACTGTCAGGTCAGTCAGTGCTCAACATTTTGGGTTTTGGAATTTTGGATTAGTGATGCTCAATCTGTTATATGTGTACATTTATGCATAACATGCTTATTTCTAAAATTTTGAAATTAATTGCAGACATCATCTCATTGTACTCCTAAGTCTGTCAGCATGCATCCTTTCAGAATAGGTCATCTTCCCAAACACAAATCCACTGTAATAGCTGGAAAAGTTAATAATTCTCTAACATCATCAGCCATATTCAAACTTTCTCAGATGTCTCAAAATATCTTTATGCTTTTTAAAACCAGGATCCAGTCAAAGATTATACATTCCATTTGACCTGTTAGTCTTTAAATATGGAATGGTTTCCCTGTCTTTTGTCTTCTCACTTTTTTTTTTTGAAAGAGGCCAGTCCAATTCTCTTAATAGTGACCTAACTGATCCCACTTTGAGAACCACTGTTCCTTATTCCTTTCAGGAACTCCAATTAATGATATTAGATCTTTGTCTGACTCATATTTCTAACAGTCTAACTTTCCTTTTAAACTTCTTGTTTCATTTTCTTGACTCATTTTTATTTTTCATGTACCTTAATTTACTTCCAGCTGTATGTATTCTTTAGATAATTTATAACTATTTTCATTTCGGAGATGTTGTCTTTTTCTTTAATTTCTTTTCTGATTTCAGCCAGCCATTTCATATCTTCATTTTGTTTGCCTACTTCTGAGTTTTTGAATTTCTGCTTTGCATTTTTTTTTCACTTCTGCAATTATTTATAAATACAGCTCACATGGCAATGTGTTAAACTCACTCTAAAAATAAAATTTATAATGAGGGAAAAAAAGTAAGATTCTTTAATGTAATATGCTAATATGAATTCACACATTAACTACCATGTGAGTTGTAGTTAACTCATGCAGATTTTGAGCCCAGGGCCTTCTGAAGCATATATAACCTACATGTCTCTGGACCTTTGGATCCACATGGTGTCCAGGCAACTCATGCTGCCATGCTGTAGTATACATGTTATGTGATAGGCAGCTGCCTGGGCAAAACCCTGCAGTTGGTTTGTGAAAATCTTACTTGTTGATGTTCTTATTGTTACAGTCAATATTGACAATTCTATGAATGTTGATTAAATGAATAGCGGTCAGTACATTTCATTTTTCTATTTATGTTTATCTTTAAATTACATTTGAGCCTGACAAGAAAAACACTTTAACCTTATGAACTATTTTTCAGGTTTTTATATTACTTTTTAATGACTTAAGATTTAGGATCTTTTTTAAGGTTTTTATTCCATTTTTGTAATAAAATGGTGTCCCCGGGGGGTGGGGGTGGGAGGGAATGTTTTCTAGTGTGGCAGTCAACGTGTTAAGTGTTTTTTACCCAGGAATGTTATTTTTTGTGTGGTGAGTTAACTAGCAATTCCAGGACATCAAATGGAAGGAAGTGAGTGAGGGGGTTGAGTTAGTTTAAGAATACTTTCTGTTAAGTTGTTTTTTGAAATGAGATATTTTTCAGTAATAAAACCTTTTATGGAGGAGAGGGTTTATCCTCTGATACTTTATAGAACTTAAAAAGATTTTTATTTTGAAATATACATTCATAGGAAGTTACAAAAAGTAGTACCCTTTTCTGTTTGCTGCAGTGGTAACATCTTGTATTAACTGTAGCACAATTTCAAAACCAGGAAATGGATACTGGTATAGGCCATAAACCTTTTCAGATTTTACCACTTCAGATGCTCTCACTAATTATAGGTCATTCAGTTTGATCACATGTAGATTTTTGTAACTTCCACTACAACCAAGATCCAGACCTGTCCCATTATCATAAACATCCCAGTGTTATCTCTCTTTAGCAGTGGTTTTCAACTGGGGTGCCGTGAAGATCTTAGGTGTACCTCAAAAATTTTAAAGATCTTTAAATTATTTTTAAAAGAAAAAATGCTTTGATCAACATAATTTAAGTGTTCTGTGGAAGTTTATAGGTTTGAGTGTGCCATGAGATAAAAAGGTTGAAAAAGACTGCTCTGTAGTCACACCCACTCAGCTCTTCTCTCCTTAACAGCTCTTCCCGGCAATCACTAATCTGTACTCTGAATTCTGTCACTTCAAGAATATTATACAAATGGAAGCATACAGTATGATATCTTCTGAGACTGTACTTTTTCACTCAGCCATCCAAGTCAATGATTTTCAACCAGTGTTGCACAAAAATTTTTAAAGACCATTAATTTTTGAAAGAAGTTCAAAGCACAGTAAGTATATTCTTTTTACTTTTTTTTTTTGATAATTCAAGTGTGCTACAGAAGTTTTTAGGTTTAAGTGTGCCATGAAATAAAGTTGAAAACACTTAAGTTTTGTTAGTAAATTGTTGCTTTTTAGTGTTGACTAGTATTTCCTGTACATAGGATGGACGTACCAGTCTTATTAACCACCCGCTAAATGGCATTTAGGTTTTCTCAAATTTTTGGCTATTATACATAAAGCTGCCAGAACATCATACACAGGTTTTTATGTCCAGATAAATTTTCCCTCTGGGGTAAATGCCCAGGAATGTGATTACTGAATTCTTTACACAGCTTTTCTTTTCTTTTTTCCTTCTGATTCTGTGTCCTAAGTCTCCTCCATTTGACTTCTCAGGAACCTGACTTGATCAGTTGTCACTTTGATTCTTGTCATTTCCCCACTTATGGAGAGACCAACCACTTTTGAAAGTGAACCCTAGGATCCCATTACATTCTCTTTCCTGTGCAGTGATACCCACCTTACTTATGTGTGCATTCCGGAGCTAACGCTGCTATTTTTTGATGGTTATACCACATACATGTATGTGGAAGGGTGATTACCTCTCTTATGGATATTTCCTTCTTTTGAGATATGAAAAGAAAACTTGAATTTGGGAAGTGGCCATGATCCTGTAAGAACCTGAAAGCTCTCAGTTAAATTCCTCATAGCAAAATTTCCCTGAGTTTTTGTTTGTTTGAGACAGAGTCTCACTATGTCACCCTCTGTAGAATGCTATGGCATCACAGCTCACAGCAACCTCCAACGCTTGGGCTTAAGCAGTTCTCTTGTGCTCAGCCTCCCAAGTATCTGGGACTACAGGCACCCGCCACAACACCCAGCTACTTAATTTTTAAGTTATCATTGTTGCTTGGCTGGCCCAGGCCAGGTTCGAACCTGCCAGCCTCGGTGCATGTGGCCAGGGTTGTAAACACTGTGCTACAGGCGCCAAGCCAGGATATGCAACTTATGGACTTAAGAGACAGACCAAATCCCCAGCTGAACTGAAGCTTAGTTTTTAAGTTCAATTGATTAAGAAAAGTGGGGAATGTTGTAAAAGAGAACTTTTTTTCTCCCATTTGGATATTTTTTTTTCTGCAAAATCCACCAGATCTTAGGTTCAATCAAACATTCAGACTTAAGCCTACAAAGGACTACATTTGTAACCAGTTTACTTAGAAAGCTGTAGGATAGGAATTACTGCAGGCCAGCAGGGCAGTATTGACCCTCCTTTCAGAAGATTAACAACAGCAGTCTGTGTAGCAGACATAGCTCTCCAAGAACTATCATCTCCTTAAGTGACATGCAGTTACAAGAGGTTTTGCACTCAGGGAAGCCTAAAGTCGTAACTTTCTATCTTGTGTCTGGAATTTTTCCAGTCCAGATACAACTTATCAGTTAAGGGGTCATTTTTATTGTTTTAGAGACCTGTCTTATTCTCACCTAGGCTGCAGTGCAGTGACCTGATTATAGTTCACTGTAGCCTTGAACTCCTGGGCTTAAGCAATCCTTCTGCCTCAGCCTTTTAGGTAGCTGGGAGATTACAGGCACGTGCTACCACATGCAGCTAATTTTAGGTTTTTTTGTAGAGATGGAACCTGACTATGTTCCCCAGGCTGGTCCCCAACTCCTGGCCTCAAGTGACTGTCCCACTTTGGCTTTACAGAGTGCTGGGATTATCCACATGAGCCTCCCCACTTGGCCTGAGGTTAGTTTTAGCAGAAACAAAGTTATCTGGCAATATAGTTGCCACATACAATTCTGTCTCTAGTTTTTCAGGGGAGAAAGGTTGGCTGTTAATTGAAGTCAGCAGGTGAAAAAGTTTTAACCTTTTCACTTTAAACTGCTTAGAGGTTCTCCCCAGAAGACAGCTAAACTGATCTGACTGATAGAACTGTGGTGGGGGTCTGATCTATTTCCTGGGCTCAGTTTACTGGAGGTATTGGTGGAGTATCACCAAAATGAAGTAGCAACCTGAACTACTCTTGGAGCCTCCCTGTTTGTCTCACTGTAGAGGCACAGTGAGTCTTGCGTTTATAATTTCTTTGTGGTTGGTCCAGCAGAAAAAGAGATAGGGAGGGAAGGGAGAAGGTGAGAGGTGGATCACGTTTCTCCGGTTTTTCTGACTACCACTGAATAAAGATAGTGCTGCCTCTAGGTCTGGCTATCTCTAATTAATATGAAAGACGGAAGACCCTGATGAGTTCTCCAAACTAGTCTTTCCCAGAAAGCTGGTTTGGTCTTTTTGTAGACTCTATGTAACCTCATCTAGTACATGATAATTTCTTACTTGAAGGGAGGAAGGGGAACCAGCATCCTGAAACCCCACCTGAAAGCTGCCTTTTCAGTCAAATCTGCTAAGTGGTATTCTCACACAACCTCCACTGAATGATATTCAGTAACGTTTGTCAGCAAAATTCATATAGTAGTATATGTCTAATTCTGGTATAATTTAAGCAATCCTTTTTGAAGACTGGTCAGCCTTTAATGCATAGCCTGCCACATATATTAGAATTTCTTTTTTTAATTCTTCAGGCTTGAAAATCAGCGTTTCTATGATTAGGATATGGGAAAAAAGTCTACTGAACCAAGTGAATCACTGCCTTTCTTTCATCTTTACTATGAAATTTGAATAAAAATGCAGAACACACTGTAAATTTGTATATAGAAAAAGAAAAGTTTGGCAAAACAAAACCCACTATTCATGGAAGTTAAATTGTATACTAGTATTTTCTGTATGGATTTAGCAGTGAAATTATTTATAGGTTAACACATTCTAAGAAGGCAATTCTATCAAAAAAAATTTAAGCAAATGAAATTTATAGTGAATATTGAAAGTATGATACAAATGGACATTTAAATTTTTATATTAACTGAAAGCCCAGTTTGCTAAAAATTAGCATATTCACACCAGATTTTAATTTGTTAAACATCTTTGTAGTTCATTAAATGCCTTATAATGAAAAACAAGTAAAAGTGTTACTTAGGACAAAGTAGCTTGATCTATGTAAAAAGGGGGGAGCCAGAAGATTTTTTTATATACTTATTTAATTCAGATACATAGAACTGTCATGAATTTAAGAGGAATAAGGTATTCAAACACCAATAGAAAATCATTAGTCTCATACTTGTTTTGAGTGTTCACTTATCTAACTCTTGAATCCATCTGGTATTATAAAACCAAATCTTTGGACACAAAAGCAGCAAAGTTCTCATTACCTGTTCTATGTTGCTAAGTATCAAACTGCATCAATTTATTATAAATTAAATTTGAAGACCATCACAGATTTAAAAACAAAAGTATCGAAGTACCTGATTCTTTTTAATTCCACAAAAGCCTAGTATCCCAAAGTAACATGTAAACAAACGTCTGTGCTGCTCAATGAAATCTTCCCAATCTCTATAACAAACTAAATGGTACTGGACCTAGTATATGATTTTCATGTAAGTTATGGTTTCATTCATTAATTTGTATTACTAATGTAGCAAAGAGGGAAAGTTTTTTCAACTATTGTATTTATTTAAAACAAACTGACAGGTTTAAGCGCCTGTCTTCAGAAAAGCCAGCAGCATTTTTTGGAAACATATTCAAAGTAAGATTTGGCCTAAGCCCTTAATACCTTCCTGAACAGCCATGCAGCTAAACACCCGTTAGGAGATGTTAATAAGGGAGAAGACCACGGAGCAAGTTACACTTTTTCCCCTGGATAATACAAACAAGGTAAAGCAAATCCAGATCTTTTTGAATGAATGGCTGTCATATTTAATACACTTGGAGCTCTATAAAACTAGAGCCACTATCATATATGCTTATATAGATATATACTTATTTTTAATAAAGTCTCTTGCTTCAAAATTTAAGGATGATCTTTTTCCTGGTCAGTCATTTCAAGGGAACAATAAATAAAGTAGAAAAGGATGAACTGTTTTGCATATTTCTGTGGAAGAACGAAAAACATTTATACTTTGAAAGGTTCAGAAAATTCACTGTACAGAATGAACAGCTTATATACACTATCTGTGCAATTTTTCTTGGCTGGGGTATTTAAATGCAAGAGCTCCTCCAAAACAAGAAACCACATATTCATTCTTGTCCAAATCCCTCTGTCTCTTCTATTGCAAAAAGAAGTTTTTCCTTTAGTTGTTCATAACTCTTATATGGTGG
>CAUYRH010029500.1:0-40077 GCA_963574655.1 Perodicticus potto
ACAGGCTGTACACACACACCCCCATCACACACGCTGTACACACACACACCCCCATCCCACAGGCTGTACATACACACCCCCATCACACAGGCTGTACACACACACCCCCATCCCACATGCTGTACACACACACACCCATCACACAGGCTGTACACACACACCCCCATCACACATGCTGTACACACACACACCCATCACACAGGCTGTACACACATACGCACCCATCACACATGCTGTACACACACCCCCATCACACATGCTGTACACACACACACCCATCACACATGCTGTACACACACACAGACCCATCACACATGCTGTACACACACACAGACCCATCACACATGCTGTACACACATACACCTGTCACACGTGCTGTACACACACCCCCATCACACATGCTGTACACACACACACCCCCATCACACATGCTGTACACACACACACAGACCCATCACACATGCTGTACACACATACACCCGTCACACGTGCTGTACACACACACACTGTATGCACACTGTACACACCCATCACACACACTGTACACATACAACACTCCCATCACACACACTGTACACACACACAAACCCCACAGCAAATTCCGACAGGAGAGGCCACAACTCTGGGCAGCTGTGTTGGACCAGAAACTGATTCTGTGGACCTACTTAGGTTGCTGTCCCGTGACTGCTATCTGCTTCTGACTAGCCTTCCTGCCAATTAATCTGAATTATCATGCTTGGCGTACCTCCAGCAGTCCTACGACAGGACAAGCCAGCACACAGCCCAAGGCAGGCCCTGATTCCTCAGCAGCCAACAGAAATCAGAGGGTGGACCAGAGCTCGGGTTTGATCTAAAATTAGACTCAGGCCTAACAGGTGCACAGGGCAGCAGAAACGCCTAGAAGGCAGCACACGGCCTCTGGAGTCCTTCTTATGTCCAGCCTTCTGATTACCAGCCCTGTGTGTCCAGAGACCCCACCCTTAGTGTCTCTGTGCCTCAGTTTCCCCATCTGTAAGGTGGAGCTCGTAGGGGTATCAATCTTATGAAGCTCTCATGATGATTAAGCATACCAAAAGGGGACACAGGACAGTCCCTGGCACAGACAGGTACCAGGAAAGTGCTGGTCACTGTGGTTTTCTTGTGACTGTTTATTCCTATATCAATTACTGTTTTCTCTGGAGTAAGGAGATGTGAGTGGACACCCCCGCCGTCAGGGTGGAAGCCTAGATAGCAAATAGAGACTCAGCACAGGGATCCTGCCAGGCCCTCCCCCGCACATCCACAGACACACACTTTTAAAGAGCAGGAGTCCCTTCAAGACAAAACGTTCCTTTCCTGTTGGTGACCTTGACCGGAGGAACAGCCACACACTCTTGAGCAGCCACCTGCCCCTCATCTCTGTCTCTTACCCAATCTCCGGACCAGGAAGTGGAGAGAAAAAACCAAGAGTATTGGAAAACAGTCAAAGTCTGCTAAGAACTCTTCCCAGAATAGAGCAGAGGTGTGCACAGGTGCCCAGGGGCTCTGTCACGTCCACACACGCACCTTCTAAGTAGCTGCCTGGGGAATTTTCAAGGAGAATGTCGTTCAGGAGTCATCTGTGGGTAGGAAGGAGGCGCTCGCTTGTTTTCACCCCTGCAAACCTGCCACCATCAGTCACCTCCCCCCAACTCTTTCCCAGCAATACTGTTTTTAAAGAGTCTAGTAAAGTTCTTTCTCTTAGAGGTTGTTTGGGTTCATCCCATCATACCTTGATATTTTTATTTGGGATACAATTGGCAAGTATTCCTGCCAAAGAGGCCAAATGAATTGTGTTTTCCCCCCTATTTAAAAGGGGGAGGAATCCTGCAGTGAGAATAGTCCCCAGGGGGACTGCTGAGGTTTGGGATGTCATCAGGCCCCAGAAGGCGGGACAGCCTTTGTGGCCAGGAAGAGGGAGGAGGCTGGGGTGGGAGCAGCGCCTTCCTGAGGATAGGACAAGGACAGAGAGTGACAGCCCAGGAGGCCCATGTCTGTGGCGTGAGAGGCGGATGTGGAGAGGCCCGTGACTCCAGGACCACCACAGGGTACAGAAGTGGAGAGCAGGCCGGCCCAGCGGTCCCACCAGGAGTTTGCTCTGGCTGCTCCCAGGCTATTATCTGGCCCTATTCAGACAGTTACTCCCAAACAAACTCCACCCCAGCTAATCACCTTGGTCACCCGGGGACTCCCAGGTGCACAGCATGGGGGTGAAGGGCAGAGGGGGGATGGGACCCCAGATGCAGCCTGGGGCAGGAGCTGGTGGGGCCGCAGCTGGTACTTGGCAACGGTCTCAGCACAGTGACCGGGTCAGAAACATCCAGCCATCACTTTTCCTGCCAATATTATATTTATTTATTCAACACTAAGTGGGTTAAGGACCCACCGTGGGCCGGAGACTCTGCCTGGAGCTAAAAGAAGACAAAGAAGTGGAAAGAGAAGGAAGGTGGCTGTGATCGGAATCTCCCTGGAAAACCCGTAACAGCACAGAGTGCTGAAAAGGTCCAGGAGCAAGATCTAAGAACACACCGCAACCCTGTCTTTACTCGGGGGAGTCAGGGAAAGATTCTCAGAAGGACTGGCATTTAGTTAGGTCATGAAGAAAGGAGCTGGCGTATCAATGATTCAACATGTAAAACCTGCATGAATAGTCCTGAGGGCACACGCTAGTCTATCCCTTCCAGATGGAAAATTGACCAGGGGCTCAGTTTATTAACTTCATCTATAAAATGGGAATTCCACTTATCTCACAGAGAGAATTAAGTGAAGTGACAGCTGGAAAGGTCTTGGCACTGTGCCAGCCCAAAGTTTCACCTGAGGCCATTTGACACCACTTATTCTTGTCCTAGATTTTCATGAAAGTGACAAAATATAACCCTGACAAATTCCAGACTTCAGGTAGGCCAAAAATTCAAGGAGGCTTTGTTCACGGATCTTGAACAGCCCCTGGTTAGGCAGAACGTGTTAGCGGAGTGGAATGTGCTAGTGCAGTGGAATATTCTTGTATCTTAGGTTATAAAATATACAGATGATTTCCTCCAGTTCTCTCTTAATTTCTGACCAGTCAAGGACTTTACAGCAGGACGCACACCCAGTCTGTAATTGGCAAGCCCGTCAGGAGGGGCTGGAATGCTGGCCACCTCCCAGCCCCCACTGCCACCAAGCATCCTGCTGGGCGAGCCTCCCTGCCTCTGAAACACCTGCCCCATTTTTCCTCTCTCTGCCCCACCTTGAAAAGAGAAAAAGTAGGGGAAGGGGAATTCCAGTGTGTTTACACAGAACTCAGGAGGAAATGGCATCTATTTTCACAAGGAGGAAATGAAGCTTTTTTAGTCACCTTTTAAAGTTGTGCTGACGCAACTTAGCAGCCCTCCATGTGCCTAGACTGTGAGGCACTCAGGTGTGGACCCTGAGGAGATGGAAGGGACAGGCGGCTTCCGCAGGCAGCTGCTGTGGGGGTGAGAGCAAGCCTGGGACACAAGATCACCCAGGCTCAGGGCCCCACCAAGGTCTTCTGCTTCTGAAGGACACTTGCTCCTGGCTTGTACCGCTGAGAAGAGCCAGTAGGTGCCAGAACAGTTAATAAGGAGACCATGTTTGAGCACCCACTGGGCAATCTTGGGCCCTTGGGCCTCAGTACCCACTCGGAGAAATGCCCTTTGCCCAGCTGCTCTCAAGGGCCCATCAGGTGGAAAATCACCTGCTAATTCCAGCCCTGGTCACACAGGCTGATGTATTCTGTGGACAAGGAAGGGTGGTCTTGAAGGAGCCCCTCTGAAGACGGGGCTACACGGGCAGCCAGGCAGCCCCCATCCGGGGGCGGGGGGAGAAGCAGCAACTTTATCACTTGCAGTCTCACAGAAAAAAAAAAAGATCAGCACTTTAGCTGGAAGAACTAGATGATTTATCTTTAGAAAGGGATGGTATATAAATAAATTCAGTAAATCGCAGAGCTGGAGGAGACCCAACTGCTTAGAGTTAGGGAAGAAACTTCGAAAAAGGTCAAGCCTACAATTTCCTTGGCAAACTATGGCTGAGGCAAGAGAGAAGAGTCTTAGAGGGAAATCAGTTATATTCCTTCTCTTCCTCCACTTTTTTGAAAGAGAGATATTAAATTAAAAGATCAGTTTTTCTAGCTGCTCCTAATTGCAATAACTGTATCTTTCCAAATCTTAAAATACCCCCTTCTCCTTACTTTTCAGTAATAACTGTCCTGTCACAAGCTCTTAAAAGAGCTGTTATGAAGCATCAGTGAACTTGAATTATTCTATTCCCAGCTCAGTTTGGAGGCCAAGAAGCCCAGACCAACCTCTCAAAGTGGGAGTGGAGTTTTCCATAAGGGGATCTGACCTCAAACTTCCCCTCCTGGCTCGATCTGCACCTCTGAGCACGGGGTGCCATAGCTCTGTCTTTAGTAAAAATAGAAAGGGAATTGTACTGATAAATATGTTAATCTGGCTCAGAAGGTTATGGGAGCAAAGAAATGGATGTTTGAATGTCCAGAAGTGTGCAAGCTCTGAGACGGGCGCGTGGATGAGTCTGGTCCGTCTGCATCCAAAGTCTCCCTGTTAGCCATGTTCCTTTTTACTGACTCTCTTTGTATAAAGTATCACCAGTGAGAGCATGGATGTCTGTATAGTCTATCACCTGAAACTCCTGGGGAGTTACTAAAGAGCTGTTAAGTAGCTGATTTGCCTCTCAGCCAAACTCTAATTCTTTTTTTTTTGAGACACAGCTCACTCTGTCACCCGTGGTAGAGTGCTATATTGTCATAGCTCACACTCAAACTCCTGGGCTCAGGCAAGCCTCTTATCTCAGTCTCCCAAGTAGCTGGGACTACAGGGGCCCACCACAAAGCCCAGCTAGTTTTTTAGAGACGGCATCTCGCTCTTGCTCAGGCTGGTCTCAAACTCCTGAGCTCCAGCGATCCATCCGGCCTCCCAGCATGCTAGGATTACAGGCATGAGCCACCTCACCCAGCCTTTGCTCTAATCTTTTGGGTGGAAGGGCTCCTGAGAAGAACAACAGAGAAAAGCCATTCATTGTGGGGGAGGGAATAAAACGAACCATGGCAAAAGAATCTACAAAAATAACACTTCAAAAATATGGGAAGATTTGAGACCTGAGACACAATAGGTGGGCATTGGCTCTGGGTCATGCGTGTGGAGAGTACCTTGGATGGACACACATGGCGTCTCATTTCATCCCCTCACCCCTGTGACATGAGCAGAACACACCCATTCTCCTGTCCCAGCAGACGTGCAGCACAAATAGGCTGGGCTAAGTAAACAGCTCCCAGTCACACAGCTAGTAATGACTGAGCCGTGCGTTCACGCGCCAAACCTCCCATCCTCATCCCAGTGTGTTTAAGAAGAGTGCTATTCATTTATTCAAGTATGAATAAATAATTTCCCAGTGCCTGAAAGAGTAAATGGGGTCCCTGACACCAGCTTTAGTGCCAAAAAGTTGCTGTAAGTGTGAGGGCACAAGAGTACAGTTGACTGCTGGCATTCCCGTGGGGAAATAAAACCAAGTATATACATTATTATTAGTCCATAGCTCTCTCAGAAAGAGTGTTGTGCTTCCAAGTCGTATTTGGAGGCAGTAAGGTTATTCTTACGCTGTCACAGGCCCGATAGGTTTCTTTAACTGCCCATTAATACTTGCTTTTGGTACCAGATCTCAAACTGTAGAATAAAACATTCATGTTACTTTATAATTGTATCTGGTTATTTCTACAAACAAAAGAACAGTGTTACCTATCAGACTAGACCTTATTTTATGCACCAAACTTGACTTTATTCTCTAGAAAGCCAAATTTACTATTCAAGAATGAAAACTGGACATACTTCCCAAAGAGGTGTTTTAGAAAAGCTCTGATACAATGGCTTCATTAAAATGAGTGCATTTCCTACCAAGATGACCTTTCCAAAGTGGGCACTACCAATATAGCTGTGTGGTTGTGGTTCACTTAAAAAAAAAAAAAAAACAACCACATCACTTTGTAGTGACCCTTGCATAAAGCATCCCAAGTCTCCCTATATTTCACAAGTAGTGGAAAGATGAGCCAGAGCCTGTACGAGAAGAAAACAGGACCTCAGGGAATTTACAATCCACTGCCCTGCAAACAACAGCCGCGGTGACAGCGGCAGGTCAGTGTCATTCTTTAAAAGATAATCAAATATTACCGAGTGCTGTTCTCTGACTTCCAGGCCAGCTGAAGCTCTCGATAAACACTGAGATAAATATTCACCATTCATCCAGCCTCGTGTGGCATAAAAACCTTTTTGGTAATAGAATTCAGGTTCTGGGTTTTGTGCTTGCTCTGACTTACATATCGGGGCCAGGCAGAGGGTCACTTAACTCCGACTT
This sequence comes from Perodicticus potto, assembly GCA_963574655.1. Classification (NCBI taxonomy): domain Eukaryota; kingdom Metazoa; phylum Chordata; class Mammalia; order Primates; family Lorisidae; genus Perodicticus; species Perodicticus potto. The sequence continues at coordinate 6,391 of CAUYRH010029500.1, forward strand.
CTGTCTTCTTTCCTATGCCTCCCCCCTCACAGGCAGCATCGCGGCCATCACCGTGACGGTCATCGCAGTGGTGTTGCTCGTGTTTGGTGTCGCAGCCTACCTGAAGATCAGGTGAGACACACCCTCCTCTTCTTGGCCAAGGAAAGGCCTCCACCTCGCAGGGCTGACCCCTGTGTTGCTGAGGGCTTGCCCCTTAGGAGGCATCTCAGAAACGCTGGCGGGGGTGAGAACGGCTGGCGGCTCCACACAGATGGCATCTGTACACTATCCGAGCCCCAGCAAAGCAGAAGAAATACGCTGAAGTATACAGCTGTGTGCTGATGTAATGGGATGGGAATTAACCTGGAGTCAGGACACTGAGCCCAGACTCTGTGCCCTGACCTCACCTTGTCACCCGGGAAAGCTGTGTGCCTCCCGAGGCTCCAGGTCTCCCACCTCTCCGGTGGGGTTGAGGGTGGACTCAGTCTAAATGCTAATGTTCGGAATACTGATCCTCAGATTCCTGCCCCATCTGCTAAGGAGGTTCTCACGGGTTCTAAAGAAGTGTGAGAAACATAAGGGAAGGGCCATGTTTCCTATCAGCTGGGGTTCTCCCCTGAGATTATGTCCTTCTGTTTTCGGTTCTAACACCTCTTTTCTCCTATGAAATGATGGTGGTCCCAATAGTGGCTGGGATCTTGCCTTCCTTAGCCAGACAGAAAGCTGCAGCTCTGTGAGTCGCGTGTTTGTTTTTATTGCTCTGTGAAATCAAAGCCTCTAAACCACGTTACTCACACTCTGAGTGTCCTTCCAGCTGTGAAATGCCAGATGGCAAGGGGCAGTCTTATTTGCCAGCTATGAGCGAGGGTCAGAAGGACACAGGCTGCCACGGTGAGCACAGCCACCCTTGGCCTCTCTGTGCAAGCTGCTCTGCCCCCGCCGCTCCCTCCCTTAAAAGCCCCCGGGTGGCCCCTGAGCTGAGGATGAATTGTAACTTCTCCAGGTGGCCTCAAGGTCATCACGGACCCACCCTTGCTCCCCTCCTTGTCCATCATCCCCGACGCCCTCTGAACCAGGGAGCTGCAGCCACCTGCTTCTCTCAGTTGCCAGCACACAGCCGCGCTCTCCTCCTGCCCAGCAGCCCAGGGACTGCCCTTCCGAGTGGGCGGTGCCCTGGTTGTTTATCTTCTGAGTGCCTGGATTGCATTCAGTCTGCTTCTTAGTATGGTCTAGTCTTTTAATTTTTTAACATGTATTTGCTTGTTTATTGTTTCTTTTCTGCCACAAAAATGTAAGCTCCGAGAAGACCCAGACTTGATCCCTGAGCAGCTGCTTGATAAACGGGATAGTGAACAAGCTCCAAGGCCACCGCGTCCCCACAGGCCAGCTGGGAGCGGGCACACCCCTCTCCCTCCCTTTGCTCTCCCCATGTCTTGTGCTCTAAATGTGCCTGAAATGCCCCAAATCAGCCTGCCCTGGTAGCAGACAGGAGAGTACCTTGGTAACATCACCTGTGTCTAAGGTGCCAAGAACGGGACCAGGTTCAAAGAGAAATTGAAACGAAAGGGCCGGCGGGGCCTGTGTCTAACAAGAGATTTATAAGAACATCCGGAAGTCCCCTTCAGGTTAAAAAAACTCCCTTCATTAAGTCTGCATTTCCTTGAGCGGCAAACTTAATTTATAAATTATATCTTACTGAATGGTACCTTTTCCCATCTGGTTTAATTACTACTTTATCACCGCAGACAGGCCGTACTTTAATTATGAGTTAAATTAGCTTTTATGAACTACTCTGGGAACCTCATTCCCATTTTGTAACAAAGTATTTCTTGGAATATACGTCCTGGGCCCCCCCAAAAAAGAATTTACACATAAGTTTTAGAGATATTTTTGGAGTCACCAATGGTGAGACTCAGAAGGGCTGTGCCACCAAAAATACAACCTTCACTGGGACGTGGAGCAGGACAGAAGCACTTCCTGAAAACGCTGTCGGGGCAAGCTAAAAGACCACTCCTCTTGACCTTAGCAAGGGTTCAAGTTCACCATCTCAAACTAACACTCGCTTTGGCAGGCACCTCCATTCTAGTCCCAACTCTGTCACTCTAGCACTGTGACCTGGGCGTGTTATGGGACATCACCAACCCTCATCTCCCTCATCTGTAGAACAAGGGCATTGATTCTAACTACCATGGAGCATTGCTGGGGGCTTAATGCTTAATGATCCTACTTCCCAAATACATGGCACTACCAACATCATCAGCAGCTGTCAGGGTGGTAAACTGGAAGGACCCTGGGAGATGGCCCTCAACGGTGGCCACTGGGCGCCCAATACCTGCCAGGCATTCTTCTGAGCACTGGAGCCCTGCTGGTAATGACACTGCTCTGCCACCACAGAACTTACTGTGCTCGCAAGAAACAAGCAGACTGTTACAACTTGTTCTGATGAGTGCTGATTAAAATTTTATTTTTAACTATATTTTACCCAGGGCTTAGGAACACCAGATACATTATGTGAATGATTAAATTGAATTAATCATGGCTTCTCTTCCTCATCTAGGTTCTCTCTCCTAAACGTAGAAAGGTCCACGGTGGTATAAACAGGAGACTACGATTTATCTGTTGTGCTACTTAAGTTTGGTCTTATAAACGTAAGGACGGGCCGTGATCAGACCTCTGTTTCGGAAATTCCCTAAGGAAAACCCCTTTCTGCTTCTTTTAATTATGTTGGCAAAAGGATATCAGAAGGAGGCTCATAGCTCTGATGAATCTTACGGCTACGCTAAAACCCCTTCTAGTGCTAGTTTGCCAGATTCTTGGAAAGCCCCACTAACCGTTCATCCCAAATGCAGCTGGTTCAATTGTGTGTGTGTGTACCTAAGGTTAGGCTTTGCTTTAGCTAGAAATGTATTCTCCTTCTGTCATCCCAAATCTCTGACAACAATAGCGTGACAAGAGGCCTGGTGTCTGTGGGCTCTTGGCTCGCTTGGTGAGCAGTGAGTGACTGAACTCAGAAACCACAGGGACCACTATCTTCTGGTCTGCACCTATCGCCCGGAGGCTTCCTGCAGCCAGCGTCCCTGCAAACACAAGGGGAAATTTCTGGAAAGGACAGCCTCACAGCCAGATGAGAAGCACACCCTGCCAGCTCTGCTGAAGGTGGCTCATCACTACACCTCGTTCTTCCCAAATCCTCGGGTCCTCCAAAGGCACGAGCCATCAGCTTCTCACACTTCTGTTCTCCAGGGACCCGTGACCCCTAGTTTTGTCAGTGTCCTCGGCCACATCTTTTAATAACCTAAGCCACTTTGGATGTGGCCTGTAAAAACGAGCTGCCCTGGATGCAGCAGGGAGGGCCTCGTCTGCTTCAGAGCCCTATGCTAAACGGCAGTGTGGGGTGAAGGAAGTGCGTGGGCTTCACAGTCATGGGCAGGGCCACCCTATACTTACTGTCCAGGTGGCCTTGGGGAAATTATAATCTTCTCCATCCTGCAACAACAGAGCTAATAGTTCATATCTTTCTAGGTTGTTTTAAGAATGAAACAAAGTAGAGCAGAGCCTGTGGCTCAAAGGAGTAGGGCGCCAGCCCCATATGCTGGAGGTGACGGGTTCAAACCCAGCCCCAGCCAAAAACTTAAAAAAAAAAAAAAAAACGAAACAAAGTAGTGATTGCAGAGTGGCTGGAGGGACTGAGATGGGTGGTTGAGAAGATGCATCTGGGTCAAGTTCCTTAATCACTCTGGGCTCAGTTGCTTTATTTGCAAAACTATGCTATGATATTGTCAACTGAGGGCTGTTGGGAGGATTCCATATGACACATACCATCATTCCCTGCTGGGATGAGCCCAGAGGGTCTGAAGGGTAATGCTGTAGTTGACAGGACAGCACTTAGCATGCAGGTGCTCAGGAAAGGGTAGTGGCCAACCGTAGGGCCTGAGGTTTGAGAGACTGGCCCCCATCCTGCCCTTGTGTGCAGTAGGTGGGAGGGATTCCAAGGAGGGGCAGAGGGGAGAGAGACGCAGAGCAGCTCAGCTCTCTAACTGTGTGTCTACATGGCGGCTCCCACATTCCCCATGCTCCACTTTGGCTGTTTTAATGGTGCTATTCCTAAATGCCTGTGAAATTGCATCTGTGTTATGCACTCATAAATAGAAACTATCTCTGAACAGTCTTTATTCCAGAACTTGTTTGCAACTTTAAAAGAAAGCAAAGGCCCTGCATGCCTTTTGCAGAAAGATGTCTTTAATTAATGATGGTTGAAGAACAAGGTAAGTCGGTTTTGCTTTGTTTAGGTTGGCTCAAAACTATTCAGCCACGAGATAATCTCACATGGAGACCGTCTCTGCTGAGGCCAGCGATGTGGATGTTGCTATAATTAGGTGGGATGGCAACCCAGACGGACAACACGGGCTGTTCCTTCATGAAAGTCAGTGTTAGCTTGATTGATAGACACAGCAGGGCCTGGCTAGGAGGCGTCTTGTTACAAATTACTTGTTTTGCTGTGCATCTTCTACTGACTGCGTTTTAAACAAATAGAGTCCTTCTAGCTATGGTGAGGTACAACACTATATTTGTCTTTTATTGTTCATGTAAGCATGACATCGTTTATATATTGGTTCATATTAGTATTGATTACATTGGATATTTATTTTTCCATTCTTTTGATACTTTAGTAAGAAGAATATCCTTCAACTCCATCCAGGTAAACATAGAAGAAAAAGTTTATTTCTAAAAGTGACAGTTCCTGGCTCGGCTCCCATATAGCGCAGGCCACATACCAGGTTGGTGGGTTCAAGCCCACCCCAGGCCTGCTAAACAACAATGACAACTGCAACCAAAAAAAAAAAAAAAAAATGATGGTTCCACAGCCAGCGCACAGCTGTGTTATTTGCTCCTGACTTGGGGCCTTTGCACTTCCTGCTCCCTCTGTCTGGAGGGCACATCTCACACATCCACACGGCTCATTCCTCATCTGCTACGGGTTCTCATCAAAGGACACCTTTGTGCCATCTTCTGTGATCACCATACTCAGCACTGCAGCCCCCACCCCCTTGGGAAGTCCTCACCCTTGAAGGCTTCATTGCCATCCATCAGCTTGGTGACGTCCACCATGTGATTATTTACATCTTACTCCTGTCTTTTTCCCCGGGAGTGTAAGCTCCCTGAGGACAGGGGGTTTGGTCCGTTTCACTCACGGAGGTATCAGCCGCATGCCTAGCAGAGTAAGGCCAGAGAGACTGGAGGTTTTCAGCAAATGGTTAAATCAAAGAAGCCAGGCAGGGGATTGACAATCAGAAACAGAGCCACCAACAGAACCAAAGAAAAAGAGAGAGGGGAAGAGAGAGAGAGAGAGGCAGCTGCACCAAACAGCTTTGCCAGTGGACAGTAAGAGTCTAAGGTTTAGTTACTGGCTAAGGAGCTGGGAGCTCAGCTGTTTCCCAGCACTAAGCCGTGCTGTTGCCTATGTTCCCTCCTTAGCACATGATAGGCACTTAATTGCCTGCCTTCCCTCCTTCTTAGCACGTGTTAGGCACTGCTGATTGAGCAGCAAGGCTTTGGGGGTGTGGTCATAAATAAACGGGCTTGGGAGAACTGGGGTTGGCCCTTGTGAAACAAAAGCTGTTTTCTAAAATATATTCTGTTTCAACACAAGGATAGGGAAACACCTCACTCACTCTCTTTCAAGGACAATTGAGTTCCGTGAAGCACTGATGCTACACTTATCTTAAAATAGGTGCCATTTTTCAGTGGGGAAGAAGCCCCCAAACCACAAATATCACCACTGCATTTGTCATTTGTCACCAACAAGGGGTCACCACCTAGGGGCAGGGAGTGAGACGGCTGCTTTTCCCCTGGAAAGCGCTGGAGACCCAAGTCAGGCCTTCCTCTGCCCCTGGGCTGTAGTTTGCTTCCTTGGCAGTGAGGGCAGTGCTGTTGGTTAGCAGGGACTGCACACATCATCACACGGCAGGTGGCCGTCACTCTTTCCCCTTCCTATATTTAAAGACAGATAGAAGTTTTGACTATTGATATTCCTGAATGAGACTTTTCACGCTGTGGTAGTTGTATTGTGCAGTGAATTTCCACAGGCTGTATTGACTAAGCAAACTCCATACACGCTTATTTATAAGACATGGATGTAAGCAGTTATTATCAGATATGGCATTTATAACATAACCATTGCACCAAAAGCAACATGTTAGGTGTCTGGATAGCTAAAAGAAAAGTAAGGCACAGTCAGCCCCCAGGGAATTTACCACCTAAGACAACCAAGTTGCAGCAGATGGAAATGTGGCTACCATGTGTCGGTGCCGTGTTTATGAAGAAATTAAACAAATTGCTTGCACCTGATGACGACATCACGCGTACAGATTGCTGTTCAGACTGAAATTAGATGGAGCAGTGTTGCCTTATAAACCAAGGAGACCTTGGTTTCGGTATCAGCTGCGACCTCTAAGTAACTCTGTCAAAGTCATCCGAACCCCTCAGTCCCACTTTCCTATGCTCAGGAATGGGAATTTGTTGTTTTGCTTTGTTTTTTTACCTCACAGGCAATGCAAATGGTAATCTGAGAGACTGGCATTTGCCTGCAAACGCTGTGTGAGTGAAGAAGTTCTGAGCTAGAGAGAGAGCTTAACATGCTCACCGATCATTCCCCTACACACGCATCAGCACCGTGTGTCCGGCCCAGCAGTGCTGGGGTCATCCAGACAGGGCTGGACCCGCACGCACAGCCCTGCCTACTGAGGCTCATCACTACTAACTAAACGCGCCGGCAGGTGCCCTGCGCACCTGGGTTGCTTCATCCATATCCCTTGTCTCTTTCCTCGCTTGACAGCAGTTTGCTCACTCACTATTCATCCCAAGGGAAGGCAAAGGTAAATGAAAGTAAAGAGCCCTCTTTTCCCTTTATTTTTTTAGTGCTTTTGCAGAAGGCGCCTCTTACAACAGATTCAGGCACTGCACTGACCAAACGGTCCTACCTAGGATAACCAGCGGCAGTGAAACCTGACAGGGGCTTCGTAACCCTCTGACCCCACCCCAGGAGAATAAGAAATTTTTTTCTTTTTCTTTTTTTTGCAGTTTTGGCTGGGCTCGGGCTTGAATCCACCACCCCCAGTATATGGGGCCAGGGCCCCACTCCCTGAGCCACAGGCACCACCCTAGAGAATTTTTAAAAATCCAAATACTGAAACAATAATATAAGGAACTGAGTGTCTAACTAAGCCTGGGGCAAAGTCTCAGGACTTGTTGGTGGGAAGAAGACTCACTGTTCACTCAGCTCCAAGTTCCGCTATTTGCAGACTTACCGCACGCTGGTATAGGTTTCATTACAATAAAAATCAAAAAGCAATATTGCCCCACATTCGCTGCACATATCCTGTGCCCGGCCTTCTATATGCATTACCTCACTTAATCCTTCTCACAACTTTAACTCGATTTTTTTTAAAAATTACTTTATTTTATAGATGAAGAAGCAGAGGGTTAAAAACGTTATTCAAGAACATGTATCTATGAACCAAACTGACATTTTATGGGAATAAAATTATATGATAGTGATAAAAATGCTGCAAGAAGCTGGAGCCCCTTACAAGGCAAGGCCGTGGTGCCCATCAGTCAAGGCGCCTGTTTAGTGGGCAGAGGCCACCAGGCTGGCCACAGTAAGTCTCACTGCAATTTGGGCCATTCCAGTGCTGCAGTGATTGGGGTTTTGCTTGTTAATTCTACAGCTTCCATTTCTCAACCATCCTGTTAAGGAATTTGATTGGAATTGTAAGTTTTAAATTTGGGGAAGCATTGGCCATAGATAGCCCGTGGCCTTCATTTACCAAAACTACCTCCTCTATTCCTATCAAAATTCCTATTCCAAAGCACTGGTGCTTCCGGACTGCTATCTGTGGTCCCTGTGTCATACCAAAAGAAATGAACAACCGGGACAGTGGCTCATGCCTGTAATCCTAGCACTGTGGGAGGCCGAGGCGGGTGGATTGCTTGAGCTCACAAGTTCAAGACCAGCCTGAGCAAGACTGAGACCCCCATTTCTACTAAAAGAATATCAATTGAGCCCAAGAGTTGAAGGTTGCTGTGAGCTATGATGCTGTGGCATTGTTCCCAGGGTGACAGCCTGAGATGGAAATAAAAAGAGACAGAGGGGGGAAGGAAGGAAGGAAGGAAAGAAAAAGAAAAGAAAGAATATGGGCCCTTAGGGAAAGCAAAGCAAATAGTAGAACATCTCCAAGTGTCCCGGTATACAGACTCAGTCAGCTGAGTCAGCCTTCAGGACATAAATCAGAATTCGGAAAGCTGAGAGTTTGAAGCAGGCACAGTGAAGTCCTTGTTTTTTTTTACAAAATATCTCTTTGCAAATGTCTGGCAGATGTAAATAAGTCTCAAAAAAGCAGTAGCAATTATTTAGCGACAGATATAAGCATAGCAAATGCTTTTGTGTGCCTCTCAGATTATACTTTTGTTTTGTTTAATTTTCCTATCTAGCTAAGAAAAAAGTGGGGAGAATGGGCATGCTTTTCGGTACTATCCCTGGCATAAACAATTTCCAGTTTCAAGGCGTGATAATCCACAGGCTAATACAAAACTCAGAGGCCCCAAGGGCTCATTCTGTGGTGTTCTTCTAATCCAATCATTAGTTCTAGTCTTAAAAAGACCATATCCTTCTTCAGGAAGCTCCCATCTGATTTGGTTTTGAGGGGAACTTGGGATGTATTTTTTCCTAACACAGCTTCTTCCACAAACATGTGTTGAGGACTTACTATGTGCCAAATACTCTTCTAGCTGCTGGAGTCAGAGCCATGAAGAAACAGAACAAGCACATAATTCCTGTGTGGAGCTCATGGTCCAGTTAGGGAAGAGAGGCAATGACAGCAGAGACGGCCACAGAGTCTTTGAGAGGGTGAAGAGCACCGGGAGAAATGATAGGCAGGGCTGGAGGCTGCATCTCACTGAGAAGGTGACAAAGGAATAAGCTTTGTGGACTCCTGGACAGTACTTGTTGCAAGCTGGGGGAACAGTGCAAAAGCGCTAAGGCAGGGTATGCCAGAGAGTGCCGAAGGAGCAAGGGTCTCTCACAGTAGCTGATATGCTCAAAATGCAGCAGGGACCAATCCCAACAGGGCCTGCAGACCATTGTAATGACTTTGCCTTAACAGAACAGTGATGGCAGTCATAGTTTCTTATTGAAATAATATTGTGAAAGAGATTCCCAGAATGACCAAGCAAATCCCACTTAGCCATATTGCCACTGAACTCAGGGGCTAATCAGACTCGGAACCCGGGCTCTGAGCACTGGATTTAGATCCAGGAGGCAGGAATTTGACTCACCGCTCAGTTGGACGACTTGGAGCACATCAGTTAACATCTCTGAGCCCCATCTTCCTCATCAGAGAAGTAGTAACAAACCACACTTGTCCTGTGTCTTTATTTTGAGGACCAAGTCAAAACTGAATATAGAAGCACCATGCAAATATGAAACACAATGTAAATGTCAGGAGAGGTGGGATAACCAGAGTGGTTGTGGTTGTGTCATTACTATTTTAGGAAAAAATAAGCCCAGGACCTAAGTCACAATGCTAGGAACTCAAGCTCCCCTTGCCCCCACCGTCTTATGAGATCGCCATGGAAATAGGGCGTCCTCTTTCTTCTAGAAGAGAGACAAGGACCCAGCTGCCCTCAGCAGAGGTGCCGGCAAGGGTCCTAGCTCAACTGTCACCACTCGCGGGGTTAGTGGAGGGGCCTCCACGGTGGTGGGTCTGTCGTCCCCGCAGGAGCACCACATCTATCCATCCTGCTGAGCTCCAAGGGGCGAGGTCTCCAAGTAACCACAGCCCTCTTCTCTCCCCTGCCAGGCATTCCTCCTACGGAAGACTCCTGGATGACCACGACTACGGGTCCTGGGGAAACTACAACAACCCTCTGTACGATGACTCCTAACGAAGGAGCGTGGCCTGGGAGGAGGAATGACTACTCTCTATTTATATGTACTTCCCCCGTAGACCTCCTGGCGAGTCCCTCACGGACACCGCAGACAATCTTAAGCCGTTTTGTTGGTGTGGTTGTTCTTTTTCCGCTCTCTCCTCCAGCTGCTACGACCTCCCCTTTTGGTACAAAAAGAAAAGAAGCATTCTTCAAAGGTGATGGAGGCTGATTTTCTGCTGAAATGGACCAACCTCGCTCTGGCCATGCCAGACCACTGGCCCCCAGCTGCAGGACCTGGATGGAGAAGGCCCCCAGGAAGAACAATCAGGTTGGGTTTTATGGTGGTGTTGTTGTTTCAAATTTACTTTTAGGAAAACTTTCTGTTTTTGTTATTTCTTAAACTTCCATTCAGGAAATTACATTAAATATCAATGAGGGGAAAGGAAATGAGTCCCAAGGCTTTCCCCCACGTGGGAGGGGGCAGGGGTTTTCAATTCCTTTTTCATCTCTGTTTACCCGGCTGTACCTGAGAGGATGCTTCTTGGCTTTACAAGTTAATCACAGCTTCTCAGCTGCCTGATTAATGAGAGACGAGACAGGAGGTACCAGAGGAGGCCAGCAGGCCGAGAGGCAGCGGGGGCCGTGACACCTGCTGGTGCCTTCTATCCGTCCTCCTGCTCCAGACGCTTCTCTGAGAAGGATGCCACTCTGAGGGGAGGCAGCGGGACCCACAGGCCAGTGGCAGAGTCGCAATCCCACAGGAACAAGGGTATAAGAAAGGCTGCCTCATGGAGACAAGTGAGGAGGCGTGGGGGGAGCTGAAGTAGGGGGCCTGGCAGAGACAGTCGGGGAGAGGGGTGCCAATTTGCATCAGCATCTCATTAGCCCACATGGAAACCCGTGGGCAAAAACAGTCAGTGACCCCAACTGCTCAGGGCACCCAGACTGCCCCGGCTTTATATAAAGCATCTGGTCCCCCACCTGACTGTCCGCTGGATAATGGCTGTAAACTGTTTTTTAAAAAGAGTTTGTATTCTACCTGCAATGGCTCAGTGAGGCATTCCCATGGGAAACAGAACCCATGATTAACCACCTCATTCTCCTTATCCTTACCTTACTAATTCTTCCCTTCAAGAAATGAGCACCCAGGTCCCTGGTCTTACAACCCTGCACAGGGAGTTTTGAGAAAGAACCGTTCAGCCCCCACAGTTGTCCCTTTACTGTGTTGTTCTCAATTGGGAGGTAATTTTGTCCCCGACTCCAACATTTGGAAATGTCTGGTGACAATTTCGATTGTCATGATGCGGGGGTGCCGCTATGGCCTGTGGCCAGGAACGCTGCCGAGCCTTCTACCCAACACAGGACGACCTACCAAGACAATGAACTGTGTGCTCCAAAGGATCAACAGTGCCGAGACTGGGATTCCCGACACCCACAGATCAGTCCTGCTTTTTGATTTTTAATGAAATGATGTGTTACATTGTTTGTTTCTTGGCCGATAGGCTCTGTTTCGTTTCTGTGATATGCATGGTCATCTTTTAATTCCTGTGTGTTTTTTGGAGAGCTTTATTTCATGGGTTGCAACCTGTCTCCTGTAACATCTGATATGAGCAGTCAACATTTGATGTCCTGTTTTCCTGTAGTATGAAACAAGCATTCAGGCTTATTTCAAAATGTCCTGTCATCCTACATAGTCACAAACAACTTGAAAATGGGTCAGTTTTTATTTCTAAACTTGGACCTTGCTGCCATGACTCTGTTTGGTTTACAGAAACTTGACCCTCGGCTCATCCTGTCACTAGCAGTGGCCGGACAAAGCCTGACGTGAAAACCACGCTTTCTTTTCTAAGCTGCCTGGTGGCAGAGACACCAGAAGCAATGCCGCTTTCTGCAATCTGCCCTCTCACACTCGGAAAAAAATGTATTTCTAAGCTCCTTAGTTGCCAAAGGAGAATGAGCGGCTCCCAGAGGTGTGTTACAGCCTGAGCGGCAGTGAGGAGTAAGCCTGGGGGATTACGGTGTCTCTGAGTATTGACAGCAAAAGATAACAAAAGTGGACCTTCTCAGACACACGGCCAGGAGTGACCAAGGGTGGCCCGTCCAGCCACGCAAGGCTGGGTCTTTGTCCTTCTATCCTCATGCACCCCCATAGGGCTTGCAGTTTGGCAAAGGACAGGCCAATAAAAACAGCACATTCTATACGGTTTTTTTTCTCCCATGGCCAAAAACATTTTGACAAAACGTCCATAAATACCTTTCGGGAAGCGTACTCTGTCATAAATACTGGGTCAGAGGGACCAGCCTCTTCGCAGGAACCCTGACCTGTCAAACCACGGACTTTGGCACGTTCCTCCTCACTGCAGGAGGCTGCTGTGCGAGCACGTGAGGGCCTGTGGCTGTCACTAAACTCCAGGCGCCTTGGGCACGGAGAGGGGCCTGGGCCCGAAGCAGGTGTCTTCAGCAAGGCAACAGCTTCCCGCAAAACCTCTACTGCCCCTTGTGAAGTTACGTCCATATAAAAACCTAAGGGTTGAGACTTACTTTGCCAAATATATAGTGTCTGATTTTGAGTTGGCCAAAGGATTTTAGCAACTGTATTCTACAGATGTTACTTACACACACACACACATGCGCACGTGGCCCTGAAATGTATGCCAGTGGCTGACTCAACTCAGGAAGAGTCAGTTCAGTTGTACCCAGGGGAAACAGCTCCAGCAGGTCTACACACATCCCGTCCATGGACAGGACCAGTCATAAAGCTTTGGAGAGAACGTCAGAGCGGGAGGCAGCCACCAGCCAGTCCTCAACCACAGATGGCCACATGATGAAAGAGTGGGGTGCAACATTTTCTTTTCCTGTGGCCCCGATGAAATCTCCAGCCCTCCCTGCACATCTGGGGTGGTTTCATTTCTAAACTGGGGTGATGCTTTCAGACTGCCCTCACCCCACACTACCTCACAGATGTGTGGTGAGGATTTATGAAATCACATCTACAGTGGTTTCAGTTCCTGGAGAAAAAATATTCACAGACATTTTAAGTATTATATTGCCGTGTAAGTGAGCTCCGTTTCTTATTTTCTGTTATACTGGCGTGTTGTTCTTACATATCCTATCAGGGGACAGTTATATCCCAGCCACATTGGACGGCTACAGCAGATCCAGACTGCACCCCATGTCCCAGCACAGCTGATTGACCACAGGGCTAACCAGGCCTGGGGTCACCAATGAGAGTTTCTGTTTCCAAAGGAAAGTCCGGCCCAGAACACAGGTCTCCCAGGTTCCTGAGTGAGCGTCCACACAGTGAGGGTAGCACAGAGTGTATACTTGAGTGCTAACATGGTAGACCTCAGGCCCGCACCGTCCTGAGCTCTTCTGGATTCTTTGATGTCATCTGTTCGCTCTTTATCTTGCTTGTAAGTGTGCATGGTTGAATCTTTTGCATCTGGGACATGCATTTTGCAACTGGGCCAGATGCTAATTTGCACGTTGATTCACCTTCTTTGCCTTTAACCTTTTCTTTTTTTTTTTTTTTTTTTTTTGGTCAGGGCAAACGAATGTACCACTTCAACTTTCATTTTAAAAGTACCAGTTGATACCGGTAAAAGTGCTAACCAAGAGGGCAATGCCAGACTTCTCTCTTGGGGCGAGTTAGCCAATGTCATTTAACGATGGGAAACTTCTTTGATATTTGATGTCATTGTATCCACATTTGTTGTAAGACATATCACATACCAATTATAATTATATCAATTAAAGTTGTTAAAAGCTTGTGTCTGGTTGTGGTGATTCATATTTTAATATGCATGGTTATTCAAGCCGTTCAATGGACAAGGGTAATACTGCTTGTATTCAGGAGCTCTGGGTTGTTCTTAAAGAGAACTCACCTGCAGTAATAAATAGTGTTTCCTGCATGGCAGGAAGGTCTTCCTGATCTTGAAGCAGAAGAATGTCAGGATTGACAAAACTTTGCAAGCAGTCAGTTTACACTTAGATTGTGTGCCTTATAAAATGGATTTGAAAATAAACTCTGAGATTCCGTGAGTTGGTGGCCACACATAATCCAGTCACGTTAAGGTGCGTTGCCTCAGTGACTCCTTCCATACTTGTCTCACTCCTCTCTAAAGAGCTAAATTCAGTGTGCTGTCCTCATCAGCCGGGTAAATAGAAAGTTTCAGGCATCCCGGATATCACTTCAACCCCTAGTGGCCAACCAAAGACTCCTTTGATTCTGAAGAGAGAGAGGCCACCAAACCCAGGCATTTGCTCCTCGGGAGAGACCCAGACCACGTGCACAGTGGGGCGTGTAGGTCAGATGATGGAGGTAAACTGTCAGTTTCATAAGTTTAATTTTCCGGCATCCCTGGGCATAGTATTGAGACTATGGGAAGAGCCAAGAAAGCAAAGAGACCCACGCCCAAAACAGGCCCTCCCTGAGACTATCCGCTCAGTTCTACGGCCCTGCCGTGGGCGCAGAAGCCAGTAAGACCCCATCATTCCAAGTTCGCCCAAACAGGAGCGGTCAAAAATCCCTTTAAATGTGTATACCAAGAAAAGGCTTAACAATGATAGGTAGTGTGGCATATTGTGAATTCTGGGGTCCAGATCCACGTAGTTTCTGTTAGAGATTTCCCATATCAGATCATAACCAGTGACTTACCTGAAATCTTTCACTCCCTAAAATTCAGCAGCACTCACCAATAGCTTTCATCAGGCAGCATTCAATCGTAAATGACTCTGAGGAAGCTCTGAGCTCACTGGAAACCCTGTGGGAGGTAAGATTGGCCCCTGTAAAGGATCTAGTCTCTGGTATACGCAGACACACTTCACCACAACGGCACTGATCAGTCTGAGTCAACAAACTCATAAGCTTTTATCTTGAGTAATGTATGAAATATTTACTATGAAAAAGAAGGAAATCTAATATTCTTTAGGGCACTTGGGTATCTCTGGGCGTTCATGTAGTCCTTGCATCAGCTTTAGAGGGCATGATATTGTCTCCATTTTGCAGATGGGAAAGCTGATACTGAATTTGCTCATCCATGCAATGAGCTTTTGTGCACTCCACGGGGAGTAAGATGGTCTCTGCTCTCCACGTATTCACAGTCCAGTAAGTGGCAGAGGTAGGACCCGAACCAGGTCTCTCTGGTCTTATTTCACCCAAGGGACTGGCGTCTGATTATGTCCAGGTCTTGAGACCTCACAGCTCCTTCTAATACTGGAACTTCTCCCCCAACACAGCCCCCTCAGCTATGTCAGGCCGTCTCAAGGGTGTCTATTACAGTCCAAAAGTAAGCCCAGTCGGCTCCCAGGCACGTGTGCCCTGCAAGGCACTGCTGCCCCCTGCCAAGGAGAAGCTACCCTCCCTCCTGTCCTCACAGGACACCAGCACAGAGCACTGTGGTCTCACAGAATTTTCGTGAACACCCCTCCTACTCTCCACCTACAGCTTCTCTGCTCAGGAGTCACATGAGTCCGCAGCAGCCCAGGCTGGGCACGCCACCCTTAGAATCACCCTGAGCTCCAGCACTGGGGAAACGCTCCTTTCCTTAGGGTGGGAATAATGATGACAGTTGATTGTCTAGTACTTTCTATGACTCAGGTAGATAACACTCTTCTGAGAACCTTCTGTGGCCTAACATCCCAATGA
Source organism: Perodicticus potto (assembly GCA_963574655.1). Taxonomy (NCBI): domain Eukaryota; kingdom Metazoa; phylum Chordata; class Mammalia; order Primates; family Lorisidae; genus Perodicticus; species Perodicticus potto. The sequence continues at coordinate 21,944 of CAUYRH010029500.1, forward strand.
GGTGGGTATTACTAATATCCTCATTTCCGGATGAGGAAACTAAGGGCCAAAAAAAGTGAAGAAAGTGCCCGGGGTCACTTGGTGGGGGGGGCAGAATTGAAATGCCAATACTTGTCAATGCTCTGGCCCCTCCTGGGTGGAATCCTCATGCAGGGTTCCCAGCACATACGTGCTGCCCACCAGCAGTAGGGCCAGTCTGTGTGGGACAACCAGGCCACAGGGAGGTGTCCAGCAGAGAAAAGGGTCCTCCCAACCGGACCCACGTGAAGGCAGCTTTATGGCCAAGCGTTCACATTTGTCAGGGCAGTGCCTAGGATCTTTTAAAAACAGTAGGGCCCCCAAAACTGATGACCTGGCAAGCTCTGAGCTGCCTCTACACCCCAGTTCAAGGTCACCCAGCCAACCTCCAGCAGCTCACCAGCAGGAGCCTCCAGGCTGACCTTCTCCCAGTCACCAGACCAGAGGCAGCTGTAGTGAGACCGTCCAGACCTCTGTCCTCCCACGAGCAATTCCCTTGGGACTTGGATGGAATTTGCTAAGGCAAATAGCGCTGAGCTGAGTGTTGAAAAGTTCAAGTCAGTCACCAGCCGGGTCCTGTCGGGTGGTGTGAGAGACAAACGCTCCCCTCCCGCCTGGCCCCCGAACATTCGGCTCTGAGACCGGCATCTGCTGGGAAAAAACCAAAGCCCTCTTTCACGTGCTCCTGAAATACATGCTAAAATTTTTTTTTAATTTTTATTAAATCATAATTGTGTACGTTGGTGCAATCATGGGGCACAATGTGCTGACTTCATATACAATCTGAAATATTTTCATTGAACTATTTAACATAGCCTACATGGCCTTTTAATCACTATATGAAGACATTTATATTCTACATTTAGTAATTTTCACTTGTACCCTTCTAAGATGCACCGTAAGTATGATCCCACAAATCACCCTCCCTCACACCCCTTTTATGTCCCACATAGGGAAGGTACACCATTTTCAGGAACTAAGGAGCCACCCTAAATAGGAAGATTAATTGAAGCCTTCAAACCAGGTGGCTATGGCTCAGCGCCTGTAGCTCTAGCGGCTAAGGCGCCAGCCACATACACCAGAGCTGGCGGGTTCGAATCCGGCCCAGGCCTGCCAAACAATGACAACTACAACCAAAAAACAGCCAGGCTTTGTGGCAGGCACCTGTAGTCCCAGGTACTTGGGAGGCTGAGGCAAGAGAATCACTTAAGCCCAGGAGTTAAGAGGTTGCTGTGAGCTGTGATGCCATAGCACACTACCCAGGGTAATCGCTTGAGGCACTGTCTCAAAAAAAAAAAAAAAAAAAAACCCCAGGTGGCTAGATGGTTTCCTGAAGGACAGGATTCTTTAAAGCCATGCTGTCATGGGATTCTTCTACAGGAAAAAAAAAAAAAAAAGGGAGGCCCCATATGCCGAAGGTGGCATATTCAAACCCAGTCCCAGCCAAAAACTGCAAAAAAAAAGAAACAGAACAAAAAAACAGGCCAGGTGTGGTGGCTCACCCCTGTAATCATAGCACTCTTGGAGGCTAGATCCCCTGAGCTCAGGGGTTGGAGACCAGCCTGAACAAGAACGAGACTCCATCTCTAAAAATAGCTGGGTGTTGGGGTAGGCGCCTGCAGTCCCAGGTACTCAGGAGGCTGAGGCAAAAGACTCGCTTCAGGGCGGCGCCTGTGGCTCATCGAGTAGGGCACCAGCCCCATATACCGCAAGTGGAGGGTTCAAACCCGGCCTCGGCTGAATTGCAAAACCGAAAAATAGCTGGGCGTTGTGGCGGGCGCCTGTAGTCCCAGCTACTTGGGAGGCTGAGACAAGAGAATCGCCTAAGCCCAGGAGATAGAGGTTACTGTGAGCTGTGTGATGCCACGGCACTCTACCCAGGGCAATAAAGTAGGACTCTGTCTCTACAAAAAAATTAAAAAATTAAAAAAAAAAGAATCGCTCCAGCCCAAGAGTTTGAGGTTGCTGTGAGCTATGACGCAACAGCACTCTACTCAAGGTGACAGTGAGACCCTGTCTCAAAAAAAACAAAGAGAAAACATAATTAATCACCCTCCAACAATACCAGTCTACCTCAATCTATAGTAGAAAGTCAATGGGCATGGTGGCTCACCCTGATACCTTTAGCTCAGGAGTTCCAGATCAGCCTGAGCAAGAGTACGACCCTGTCTCTACTAGAAACAGAAAAACTAGTCAGGCGTTGTAATAGGCACCTGTAGCCCCAGCTACTTGGGAGACTGAGACAAGAGGATCCCTTGAGCCCAAGAGTTTGAGGTTGCTGCAAGCTATGATGCTGTGGCACTCTATCCAGAGAGACAAAGTGAGACTCTGTCTCAAAAAAAAAAAAAAAAAAAATACACACACACACTAGAGGTGTCCAAGAAAAACTAAGTTAGCCTAAGTTTTCAAAAATACACTCATAGGCTCGGTGCCTATAGCTCAGCAGCTAGGGCGCCAGCCACATACACTGGGGCTGGCGGGTTCAAACCGAGCAGGGGCCTGCCAAACAACAATGAAAATACAACAACAATAAAAAAAAAAAGAAAAGAAAAAATAACCAGACGTTGTGACAGGCACCTGTAGCCCCAGCTACTTGGGAGGCTGAGACAAGAGAATCACTTAAGGGCAGCGCCTGTGGCTCAGTGAGTAGGGTGCTGGCCCTATATACTGAGGGTGGCAGGTTCGAACCAGCCTGCCAAACTGCAACGACAACAACAACAACAAAAAATAGCCAGGCGTTGTGGCAGGAGTCTGTAGTCCCAGCTACTAAAGAGGCTGAAGCAGGAGAATCGCCTAAGCCCAAGAGCTGGAGGTTGCTGTGAGCTGTGATGCAGTACTCTACCAAGGGCAAGAAATATACTGAGACTTTGTCTCAAAAAACAAACAAAAAGGGTGGCGCTGGTGGCTCAAAGGAGTAGGGCACCGGCCCCATATGCCGGGGGTGGGTGGATTCAAACCCAGCCCTGGCCAAAAACTACAAAAAAAAAAAAAAAGGGTGCCTGTGGCTCAGTTGGGTAAGGCACCGGCCCCATATACTGAGGGTGGCAGGTTCAAATCCGGCCCCAGCCAAAATGCATCACAAAATAGCCAGATGTTGTGGTGGGCACCTATAGTCCCAGCTACTTGGGAGACTGAGGCAAGAGAATCACCTAAGCCCAGGAGTTGGAGCTTGCTGTGAGCTGTGACACAACAGCACTCTACCAAGGGAGATACGGTGAGACTCTGTCTCTAAAATAAAAAATACATACACACACACACACACACACACACACACACACACACACAGAAAACTTTGGCCATTTAAAGAAATCACCCAGGGTGGCGCCTGTGGCTCATCGAGTAGGGCGCCGGCCCCATATACCAAAGGTGGTGGGTTCAAACCCGGCCTCGGCAGACCTGCAAAACAGAAAAATAGCTGGGCGTTGTGGCAGGTGCCTGTAGTCCCAGCTACTCGGGAGGCTGAGGCAAGAGAATCACCTAAGCCCAGGAGCTGGAGGTTGCTGTGAGCTGTGTGACGCCACGGCACTCTACCAAGGGCGATAAAGTAAGACTCTGTCTCTACAAAGAAATAAATGAAGAAATAAAGAAATCACCCAAATTCATATGGCTGGTAAACACAAGTTCTCATACAGGACACGTTTAAAATAAAAACACTCTAAATTAATTATATTTTAGTAAACTCCCTACAACAATATGTGCAAATTTTAGAAGTTTTATAAATTAAAAATAAATAGGGGAGGTGCCTGTGGCTCAGTGGGTAGAACACCGGCCCCATATACCGAGGGTGGCGGGTTTAAACCCAGCCCTAGCCAAACTACAACAAAAAATAGCCAGGCGTTGTGGGGGGCACCTGTAGTCCCAGCTACTTGGGAGGCTGAGGCAAGAGAATCGCCTAAGCCCAGGAACTGGAGGTTGCCGTGAACCGTGACACCACAGCACTCTACCAAGGGAAATAAAGTGAGACTCTGTCTCTAAAATAAAATAAAATAAAAAATTAAAAATAAATACAAATGTGACCCAAACCCCATTCAACAGTTATTACCTCACGCTAAAGGGCACCCTGAAGGGAAAAATCAGCTTTAAAATCCTGCAAACATTAATATACAGATTCTCAACTATTAATCTTTCTCTGAATTATATAGAAAAAGGTACAATTCCCTTACTGCTATACAAAAAATGATGGGCAAAGCCCTTACTATTTAAAAAGGGGGGAGGGTCATTCCAACATCTAACACAGAGACCAATGAGAGTATAGAAAGATAAATTTTGGTACTTAGGGAAAAATGCATTATCAGGCATATTTTAATTAGAGTAAGACTTTAACAAAATAGAAACAAAAAGCATCTTCTATATAATACTGTTTTTAGGACTCGTGACTTTGAAATTAACTTGGTTATACAATATTTTTCCTTGTAATTGTTCTTGTTATCATATAATTTTACCCAGAGGTCCACAATCCCTTCATTTCAATTCCAATATCCAAAAGTCTGTGAAAAACAAGGTTTTTATTATTCATTTAGTAGCAAAACCAGACAAGAAATGACATGAGGCTATGACAGCACAGTATTTATTTATGTTAGTGTGAACATTCAGCTTACTACGGAAACAGTACTGTATTTGATTAAGAGGTGCTGCCCCAGATCTCTCTGGGGTGTTACACAGCATGTAGTACATGTACCACATTTCTTTTCTAAAACCCCAAAATTTTTAAGTTCAGAAATATCCTTGCCCCAAGAACTTTTTTCTGGCCCCCAAGGATTCTGAACACTGTACTATGGACAGGTATTAAAAATATTTTTTTTTTTTTTTGAGACAGAGTCTTACTTTGTTGCCCTTAGTAGAGTGCCATAATGTCACAGCTCACAGCAACCTCAAACTCTTGGGCTTAAGGGATTCACTTGCCTCAGCCTCCCAAGTAGCTAGGACTACAGGTGCACCACAGCATCTTTCTATTTTTAGAGATGAGGTCTTGGTCTGGCTCAGGCTGGTCTCAAACCCGGAAGTTCAGGCTATCCACCCACCTCCGTCTTCCAAAGTGCTAGGATTACAGGCGTGAGCCACCTCACCCAGCGAGGAATAATCTTATGCAGAAAACGTAACTAGTACTGAGAATGAATGTAGCACTTCACATGCAATAAATTCAGTGTCTTAACAACTACCAGATATACACAATCCTGGAAAATAAAGAATTAAAACAACTTAACAAATGACAAAGACCAAAACACCATTATTTTTCAAGTGATGGTGACTACATATCCTTCAATATCTAAATCAATTCCTTAGGTTAAAATTCACTGATTTAAATCACAGTTAAAATATAGCCAAAAACTGAGAATCATACACTGATAAATAGCTTATACTAAAGTGTTCTGATTTTTTTTAATTATCTCAGAGGGTTTAAGATTTTAAATTATTTCATTCTAGAAGACAATGTTGAACAAATTACAATTGACTTTTTCTATGAAAGCAGTTGGACATGGATAGAGACAGGAACAGCTTTTAAAGATATTTCAACAGGAAGAAGAGTTTCATGGTTCTTTCCTTCCTTCCTCCTTTAGTTGCTGCTTTTCTGGTTTTAGAATTTCAAACAAAGAAATACATATTGGCTCCACTGCTAAGAAACGCCCTCTTTCTCAGCAACTTCCTCTTCCAATTTTCTTCCCCACCATTGACATATGAGAACAATACCCAAGGCCAGTCCTACCATTTTGATTAACCAAAAGCTCTGAGGCTTAGAAAACTTAAGGGCTGCAATTTATAGTACCTAACTACTGCCTACCCAAATCCACAATCTTCACTTAACTAGAAGTAGATAACAAGAAAGCACAAAGAAAGGGATATTAAGCTTAATCAGAGATGGGCTATTGAACCTTTCACCCCAAGCAATCCAAAGAAACAGGAACCAACAAGTTAGAAATTTCTCCCATCCCAAGAAAATGTGGCCTTCTTAGGAAGGAGAAAAAGCTATGGGGCCAGCACCAACCTGACCCAAAAGTCAAGTCTATACACTAATAGCTGGTGACATTTCTTCTTTAGGCCAATGGACCGGGATTCAAATAGAGCTTTTTGAGGTTCTTAACACACTTCGAAATGACTCTTACCAGCTTAAAAATGATCCTTTCCAACTCACAGACTTAACAAAGGGGATGGACTTATAATTAACCATCCAGAGATCAAGACCTCCATGCCAGAAATCAAATCAAATGTCTGGGACCATGCCCCTCTCCTCATTGGTGGCAAAGCAAACTTTCCAACTTTTAAGTGGGCAGAGACTTTACCCTTTGCCAGTGATTCTCAGAGGATACTTAGCGTAGGGAAGCTATCTACTTTACTGTGTGGCAAGTTACTTAATTCCTCTGAAAGTTAGTTTCCTTATAGGCAAATGTTCAAAGGTGGCTGTAAAAATTAAATAAACACATATCCCTAAGCAAGGTCTGACACATAGTAAGAGTGCCATCAATGTTCTCCTTCTTCCTCCTTACCTTCCTGACCTCTGGGCCTAAATTCCAATCACAGCCAAGAGGTTCTAAGGAGTCTTTCCTTCTGATTCCATGGACAACTGTATAAAAACCACCCCATCTCAGAGGCTCTAGGATTCCTGGGGTGTTATATGTAGACCCCACTTCACCCCATCATGGTCTGGGTAGCACCCATGGCCTTTCTGGAAGAGCCCCATTAGCCAACTCTCTTCCCTGCTCTGCAGGCCATCTTGTACAGACACACTCGGTGGCCTCCCCGCTGCTCCACAACTTAGCAGGCCAAGAGATTCAACCAACACCTAAATGCAGAGACGGAAACTGAGGCTCAGGCTAGGGAAGAACTTGCCCAAGATCTCGGGCCCAATAGGTGAGACCCAACTATTTGTCGGTACAACTACCGACAAAACTTTCGTTTTACAAATGGGGAAACTAAGGCCCAGAGAAGGAAGTGACACGCCCAAGACCACACAGCGAGGTGGTGGCAGAGCCAGGTCAGGTTGAGCCACTTTTACGACCTCACGGACTTGCGGGCCCCTCCAAGTCTTCGAGGCGAACTCCAGACCATCCCCTCTCTCCGGGGGTGGGGTGGACTAAGACACCACCCTGCGCTGACCGCTCGCCCAGCCTCTCCTGGTCCACAACAGGAGGCGCGGCACCCACTCCCCCTGGACCCTGCGCGGCTCGTGAAGGGTGGCCCGGCTGGGGCCTCGCGCCTTGGGTCTTGCCCAAGGGGACTTGTTGCTCACCTGGCCTCCTGCAGTCGCCCTCAGCGACAGGAAGGGTCGGCCCGCCGCCCAGTCTCCACACGGGGTCTGCTCCCGCAGACCGCCAGCGGGTTGCCACCCAGCAGGACCCCCCTCAAAGCGATACGCCCCCAGCCGCGCTTACACGGCCTAAGTCCGCCATTATGCGATTCCCCGCCCTGGGACGCAGCCACACCCCGCCAACGGTCCTGATTGGTTCCCTGCCGGACCCGCCTCGAGCTTCCGTGCATTCCATTGGCCTGAGTGCCATGCCAGTTAAATACCTACGCAAAAGACGTACTCCAGGGTGCTGTCCCGGGAGCTCCACCCGGGCGACTTCCGCAATCGGAGTAAACAGCGGGGGGCAAACCAAGTGACGAGGGAATGGAGACTAAAGTAAGTCAACGTCTAAATTCAGACTAGGAAAATCGCACCTAAGAAAATGTAAAAACTTCTATGAAGTGTGTTAAAAGACTAATTCTTCTTGTTAGAGTTCAAAGAACCAGCGTTCATGACGGAAGGAAGGGGCCAAGCCCACGAACTTTCTGTAGACACCCCTCAAGTTGGAGATAGTGTTGTCCCTTCCCTCAGGTCTCAGCCCCAGCGGAAAGTAGGGTGGGGAGAGTCAGTAATTCCGCACCAGCCAGCCCTAAAAGATCATCCGGGCGAGGCCTGAGTCCTGGCACAGGAAGCTAGTTCTGAAAGACCATGGTTAAGTGAGCTGGACCCTGATTCAACTGCCACCTCACTCTGGGCCTCAGACAACTCCCTGAACCTTTCTGGGTCTTAGTTTAAACTTGTGCAAAATAGAAACAGTCATATCTGCCTCATGTCCTGGAGTGGTTTGTCGAGGATTCGTGCATGAATGGACAAACTTGCCTTATTGCTATAAAAGGCTGCACCTAGTGGCTCAACAGACTAAGGCGCCAGTCACATACACCTGAGCTGCGTGCGAGGTTCGAATCCAGCCCGGACCGCCAAGCAACAATGACGGCTGCAACCAAAAAATAGCCGGGTGTTGTGGGGGGTGCCTGTAGTCCCAGCTACTTGGGAGGCAGAGACAGGAGAATTACTTGAGCCCAGGAGTTGGAGGTTGCTGTGAGCTGCGATGCCACAGTACTCTATACAGGGCGACAGCTTGAGGCTCTATCTAAGAAAAAAAAAAAGGCTGCAGCTAGTTAACATCGTGACAAATTCACAAGTTGCCACAAAGTTACCTCATTTCGTTCTCTAGAGCAACCTGTCAGGCAGATACTATCCTGGTTTTCCAAACAGAAAATGGAGTCTCCATGACTTACCCAGGGTCACCCAGGGAATTTGAAACAACCCTGGAACTCAAATCTGTATCTTTTGGCTTCCATTTCTAGATTTCTCCCTTCCAGGCCAGGTTGTCACCTGAAAAAGACTTCTGTCCCTCATCCTATTAGCATTCCAGGGAAAATCGTAAGACTGCCAGACCAGTCCCCGTCTCTCTAGTCACTCTAGACTTGGGCACAGGCCATCTCTCTAGCTATTGTTTTTTTGTTTGTTTGTTTGTTTGTTTGTAGAAACAGAGTCACTTTATCCCTCGGTAGAGTGCCGTGGCGTCACACAGCTCACAGTAACCTCCAACTCCTGGGCTTAGGCGATTCTCTTGCCTCAGCCTCCCGAGTAGCTGGGACTACAGGCATCCGCCACAACGCCTGGCTATTTTTCTGTTTTGCAGTTCGGCCGAGGCCGGGTTTGAACCACCACCTTCAGTATATGGGGCCGGTGCCCTACTGGATGAGCCACAGGCGCCGCCCTCTAGCTATTGTTAATCACCAAGTTCTTGAGAGAAAGTGACCCTAAGGATATACCCAAGTTATATGGGGGTAAAGGATATGGGTGGATCAGGAACATACGAAGAATCCCAAATGAGAACACAGAAGCTCCAAGAGGGGCAGTGATGTCATTGTGGGCCCTCAGCAGGGCAGCCTCCACACCAGGACTTAAATCCATGTTTCTGCTCACAGAACAGGGCTCTTTTCACCACAGGATTGTTTTTCCCAGAAGGGCTGCCTTGGCTGTAATTCCTAGTCCTTTTCCCTCCCGGGAAAGGAAGGAGGCCAAGAAGAGAGTGGGAGGGAAAGCAGCCTAAGATTTTAGAAGGGCAGAGACCGCCAACAGGGCCCCAGTGCCATCCAAGTTGGTGTCCTCCAGGCTCAAATCGGGACATGTGGTCTGACAACCACTGACTGTTTAAATCCTGGCTCTGGCTGTTAGGTGCTGGGAGGCAGCTGTGCAGAAGGCAGTGGCTTTGGGGTCAGACCAACCTGAGATTGAATCTAAACTCCACCACTTTCTAGTTGTCTGAGCCTCACCTACCTCTTCTTAAAAATGGTTACAACAGGAGCGGCACCTGTGTCTCAGTGAGCAGGGCGCCAGCCCCATATACCAAGGGTGGCAGGTTTAAACCCGGCCCTGGCCAAACTGCAACAAAAAAATAGCCGGATGTTGTGGCATGCACCTATAGTCCCAGCTGCTTGGGAGGCTGAGGCAAGAGTATTGCCTAAGCCCAGGAGTTGGAGTTTGCTGTGAGCTGTGAAGTCACAGTACTCTACCATGGGTGATAAAGTGAGACTCTGTCTCTACAAAAAAAAAAAAAAAATGGTTACAACAGAGCAGTTGTGAGGATTCAATGAGTTGATTGTGGCATCAATGAGTCATGTGTATAAAGTGCCTGGTAGCTATTTATTCATTCATGGATTCATCCATTCAATAAAAAATTATTAATCACTGACTGCCTGGAGGGCAGCCTGCCAGTGGCACAGCTACAAAGGTAAGCAGAACAGATTCAGACCCTCATTGGGCTTAGAATCTCAAGGGAAAGTCATTAACCTGGTGGCACCTATGACTCATTGGGTAGGACACCAGCCCCATATACCAAGGGTGGTGGGTTCGAACCTGACCCCAGCCAAACCGCAACAAAAAAATAGCCGGGTGTTGTGGCGGGCGCCTATAGTCCCAGCTACTTGGGAGGCGGAGGCAAGAGAATTGCCAAAGCCCAGGAATTGGAGGTTACTGTGAGCTATAACATCACGGCACTCTACCGAGGGTGATAAAGTGAGACTCTGTCTCAAAAAAAAAAAAAATTAATTAACCAAATGATCAGATGTATCAAAATACACTTTGAAACTAAAATAAGTAGCTGGGTGTTGTGGCGGGTGCCTTTGGTCCCAGCTACTTGGGAGGCTGAGGCAAGAGAATCTTCTAAACCCAAGAACTGAAGGTTGCTGTGAGCTGTGACGCTACAGCGCTCTACCCAGGGCAACATAGTGAGACTCTGTCTCTTAAAAAAAAAAAAACGGAGATAAGGAACAAGAAAGCAAAGTACAATGTGTTTATGAGAATGGAGATCAAAGGAGTGGGTGGGGTCAAGGAGACTTCCACTCAGGAATGGGCAGGAGACTGAGAGAAGCGATGCAGAGCAAGAGAAGGTGTGTGGAAGGTATGTAGGCCAACAGGGTTGTGGCAGTAGGAAAGGCAGAGCACCCAGGGCTTGTGGACCACCAGAGAGGGTACCATGGTTATTGCTGAATGAGTGAGGGTATTAACAAGAGAGGGAACTTGGCTTTGAAAGTGGGGCTCCTCATGGGTCTCTGTACTTTTCTGGTAGACCCTGAAAGAATGCAAGCTTTTTTTTTTTTTAATAGAATCAGTGTTATCTGGGCTAGAGTGCACCATCATAGCTCACTGCAGCCACAAACTCCTGTGCTCAAGCAATTCTTCTGCTTCACCCTCTTCAGCTGGGACTATAGGTACATACCACCACACCTGTCTAACTTTTCTTTTTTTTTTTTTTTTTTCTTTTTGAGAAAGAGCCTCAAGCTATCACCCTGGGTAGAGTGCTGTAGCATCACAGCTCACAGCAACCTCCAACTCCTGGGCTCAAGCGAGTCTCCTGCCTCTGCCTCCCAAGTAGCTAGGACTACAGGCGCCCGCCACAAAGCCCGGCTATTTTTTGGTTGCAGTCGTCATTGTTTGGTGGGCCCGGACTGGATTCGAACCCGCCAGCTCTAACTTTTCTATCTTTTGTGGAGACAGGATCTCATTCTGTTGTCCATGCTGATCTCGAACTCCTGGGCTCAAGTGATCTTCCTGCCTGAGCTTCCCAAAGTGCTAGGGTTACAGGCATGAGCCATCACACCTGGCCAGAATGGAAGCTTTGACACAGACCTACCTGGATTTGAATCGTGGCTCAGCCACCTCACCTAGGATTGTGTGACCTTGAACCATCACTGAACTGCACTGTGCCTCAGCTACTCTCCTGTGGAATAGTAATAATGATAGAGGGTTAGAAGGTAGAGGTGAGGATTTAATGGGAAAGGTGTATAAAGTGTCTGATACACAGAAGTCACTCCATAAATCATCCTTGGTCATCCCAGCATGGAGAGAGGTAAGCCTGAGGCAGCAGATCCAGCAGATGGTTTGGGATAGAGCTGGTGCAGATGCTCATATACTGAGCAAATTATCACTTGACCTTAATTGTTATCAGAGGAGCCAGACAAGAAGCCTGAGTTCAAATTACTGTTATACTGCTTCCTAACTGTGTGACTTTGGGAAGATGACTTCATTCTCTGAGACTCAATTTCCTTATCCATAAAATGTGGGGGCAGTACATGTGGCTCAGTGAGTAGGAAGCTGGCCCCATATACCAAGGGTGGGTGCAAACCCATTCCCAGCCAAACTGCAACAAAAAATAGCCAACCGTTGTGGCAGGTGCCTGTAGTCCCAGCTACTTGGGAGGCTGAGGCAAGAGAATCGCCTAAGCCCAAGAGCTGGAGGTTGCTGTGAGCTGTGACGCCACAACACTCTACCATGAGCAATAAACTGGGACTCTGTCTCAACAACAACAACAAAAAAAAATGGGAGTCATAATTGTTTTTATTTCCCAGAGCTATGAAGATTAATGAGATAGTAAAGTGAGCACTTAGCATAGTAATTGGCACATAGTAGGCAGTTGTTTTTGTTTGAGAGAGAGTCTGGCTCTGTCACCCAGGCTAGAGTGCTGTGACATCAGGATAGCTCAGAGCAATCTCAAACTGATGGGCTCAAGCAATCCTCCTGAGTAGCTGGGAATATAGATGTCCACCACAATGCCCTGCTAATCTTTAGTTTTCTTTTTTAGTTTTTTTTTTTTTTTTTGAGACAGATTCTCACTCTGGTGCCCTGACTAGAGTGCCATAACATTATAGCTCACAGCAACCTCAAGTTCTTAGACTCAAGCGATCGTCTTGCCTCAGCTTTTCTATTTTTAGTAAAGATGGAGTCTTGCTATTGTTCAGGCTAGTCTCAAAATCCTGAGCTCAAGCAGTCCACCCATCTTGGCCTCCTAGAGTGCTAGGATTACAGGTGTGAGTCATGGTGCTGGGCTGGCAATTGTTTTTTGTTTTTTTGTTTTTTGGGGGGTTTTTTTGCAGTTTTTGGCCTTGCTGGGTTTGAACCCGCCACCTGCGGCATATGGGGCCAGTGCCCTACTCCTTTGAGCCACAGGCCCTGCCCTGGGCTGGCAATTGTTGAATGTTAACTCTAATAACAACAATTATTATTGATACCTGCAGTTCCTACCTGCACTAGAAATTAAGATCCTTGAACTTTGCTTCAAGGTTGTCTGGCAATAGGAACCTTAGTTTTTTGTTTGTTTGAGACAGTCACACTATGTCACCCTGTAGAGTGCTTTGATGTCACAGCTTACAGCAACCTCCAACTCTTGGGCTTAAGCGATGCTCTTGCCTCAGCCTCCTGAAGTAGCTGGGACTACAGGCACCCACCATAATGCCTGGCTATGTTTTGGTTGCAATTGTTGTCGTTTTATTAGCAGGTCCAGGCTGGGCTCAAACTGCCAGCTTTGGTGTATGTAGCCGGCGCCCTAGTCACTGAGTTGTGGCGCCAAGCCAGGAACCTTAGTTTTTTCTTTTTCTTTTTCCTTTTTCTTTCTTTTTTTGAGACAGAACCTCAAGCTGTTGCCTTGGGTAGCGTGCTGTGGTATCACAGCTCACAGCAACCTCCAATTCCTGGGCTTAAGCGATTCTCCTGCCTCCGCCTCCCAAGTAGCTGGGACTACAGATGCCTGCCACAAGGCCTGGCTATTTTTTTTTTTGGCCGGGCTGGGTTTGAACCCACCACCTCCGGTATATGGGACTGGTGCCCTACTCTTTTGAGCCATGAGTGCCGCCCCCGGCTATTTTTTGGTTGCAGCCATCATTGTTGTTTGGCCAGCCCGGGTTGGATTCGAACCCACCAGCTCAGGTGTATGTGGCTGGCGACTCAGCTGCTTGAGCCACAGGCTCTGAGCCTTCTTTTTCTTTTTGTTTTGTTTTGTTTTTTGAGGCAGAGTTTCACTTTGTTGCCCTCAGTAGAGGACTGTAGCATCACAGCTCACAGCAACCTCAAACTCTTGGGCTTAAGTGATTCTCTTGCCTCAGCCTCAAAAGTAGCTGGGACTACAAGCACTCACCACAATGCCCTGCTATTTTTTTTTTTTCCAGCTGGGGCCTAGTTATGAACTCGCCACCTCCGGTATATGGGGCCTGTGCCCTACTCCTTTGAGCCACAGGCACCACTCACCCCCGCTAATTTTTGTTGCAGTTTTCATTGTTGTTTTTAGCTGACCCAGGCTGGGTTCAAATCTGCCAACCTTGGTGTATGTGGCTGGTGCCATAGCCACTGTGCTACAGGCGCCGAGCCAGTTTTTTCTTTTAGGCAATACAGATAGAAAAGTTGCTTTCAGAAGAGGTGGTTCTGTGCATATTAATAGTAATATTAATAAACCCTAGGATTTAGTGAGCATTTACCACGTGCCAGGCATGTGATAATTGTTTTACTTGTATTAATTCATTAATCGTCATAGCAGTCCTATAAATTAGGTGCTGTTCTTATTTTCATTTTACAAGTGAGGCAAAGGAAGCACACAGAGATTAAGTGACACCTGTTTAGGAAGCAACATGGGTAGAATTCATACCCAGCCATGGAACTTGAGAGGGCTTGCTGCTCCTGAGAGGTAGCTTCCCCTCTTTTACCCCAAGGAGTTAAATGGATCACCTGGAGCAATGAAATTTTACGGTTCCTGTGGCAGTCTCTAGGTTCCAAAGGCTAAGCTTTGTTCCTTTCCTGCCAATTCTATTTTTTTTATTTCATTTTATATTTTTTTGAGACATAGTCTCACTTTGTTTCCCTCAGTAGAGTGCCCTAGTATCACAGCTCACAGCAACCTCAAACTCTTGGGCTCAAGCAATTCTCTTGCCTCAGCCTCCCAAGTAGCTGCGACTACAGGTGTCACCATAACGCCCAGCTATTTTTAGAGATAAGGTCCTGCTCTGGCTCAGGCTGGTCTTAAACCTGTGAGCTCAGGCTATCCACTTGCCTCAGCCTCTCAGAGTGCTAGAATTACATGCGTGAACCACTGTGCCTGGCCCTTTTCTTTATTTTTTTTTTTGTTTTACTTTTTAACTTTATTATTATTTTTTAATTTGAGTCAGACTCTCACTCTGTCACCCTGGGGTTGAGTGTCCTAGTGTCATCATAGTTCACAGCAACCTCAAACTCCTGGGCTCAAGCAATCCTTCTGTGTCAGCTTCCTGAGTAGCTGGGACTACAGGCACCTGCCACAAGGCCTGGCTAGTTTTTCTATTTTTTTAGTAGAGACGGAGTGTTGCTCATGTGCAAGCTGGCCTTGAACTCCTGAGCTCAAGAGATCTACCTGTCTCAGCCTACCAGAGTGCTAGGATTACAGACATGAACCACCATGCCTGGCCTTTTTGCCAGTTCTAAAATGCAACCCTTGCCTCTTTCCTGACAGACCCTCTTCTTCTGCAAGGCAAAACAAAAAAAGACATTTTAAATCAAAGAACTGGGGCTGAATTCTAACTTTGCCACTTAATGGCTCTGTAATTTTGGCCAGGTCATACCATCTCTCCGAGCCTCTGTTTCTTTACTATGAAATTGGGATAACACATCTGTCCATGGTTATGAGAAGCAGAAGAAATATAATCTGCATAAACTCTAAAGTGCAGTCCACACAAGAGTTCCTTTCATTGTTGCTATGGGGATGGCAGGCTCTTCAGGAAAGCAGCTTAAGACAGTACTGCAGGCAAAATTGTTATCTCTGGAAACAAACCTGTTTTCAAGTCCCAGATCTGTTTTGTATGCCCTGCCTTCCCTTGGATGAGTTCTATACCCTGGCTGAGCCTCAGTTTTCTCATCTACAAAATGGAGTGAATAACACTTATCCTGTACTGCTGGAGAGAAAATAAGCCTAGAGAATGCATAAAAGCCATGAACCAGTGCCAGGTACAAAACTGGCAGAGCACAGTCAGCTAAGAGATTCCAGGGGGAGGAACAAAGGAGAGGGACTAAGAATCTCCCCTCTCCCCTCCACTATCCAGAGGAAAACGGTAGAGAGCACCAAGCTTAGGGCACAGCACGTCTCTAGGACACTCCCTGCCCTCTGGCATCCTTAGCTCTTGCTAGGCCCACAGTCTCTTCTCTCTCACACTCTTTCTCTCTCTCTCCCCCATCTTTCTCATCAAACAAGTTCTCCACTGAGCAATCCCAGGGGGCCCCCAAACCTCAGTTCCAGCCAAGCTCACAGGCTTTCCCCACCTCCACATCCTTAATCCGCAGCCTTTGCATTTGCCATTCCTTCCACCTGGAATGCTCTCTCCTCCCGGAGTGCCTTTGATGGGGAAGGGGGGTGCTGGAGGGGAAGGATCTGGAATGATGCTCCCCCACCTCTTCACTCCCCTCCTCTGCATCCCTCATGCTGCATGCCTGACCTCCTCCTCCCAGCGTGGGGGATGAGGCAGTGCTGGGAGGGAGAGGGAAGGGGGGGACTCAGGGAAGGGCCCTCTGTGGGGTTTTTCACCTGCTCAGAAGAGGCAGAAGGAAATGAAAGCTCTGGGAAAAAAAATGCCTGCTGCTCTGCTTCCCGAGGCCCCAGCTTGGTGAAGCCTCCCTGCCTTCCCACTATGCCATCTCTTCCTTCTCCCCCTGCTTCTGCAGGCAGGTGCCACAGTCAAGGAACATGAGTGGGTGGTAGGGCCAGAGAGACCACGGTTCAAATCCCATTCCTACCACTTACCTAGCAAATGACCTTAGCAAGCTGCTTGGCCTGCTTACTCCTCATTTCTTTCTAAAAGGGGACAACAATCCCTGCCTCTCAGGCTGCTGTGAGGACTAAGTGAGATGGCAGATAAAAGTGCCTGGCACAACCAAAGTGCTCAGCAAAAGAGAGAACAATGATAGCAAATACAGTGTCCATGTGTACCTGGCACATCTCTCAGCTCCTTGCATACATTAACCTACTTAATTCCTAATAAGGTAGATACTATTACTATCCTCATTTTACAGATGAGGAAACTGAGGCTCAGAAGGATTATATAACTTGCCCAAACTCCTATAGCCAGTAGGGAGTGGAACTTAAACTGTGTTCTTATCCACCATACTGTGGTGCACTTAGTGATAGTTGCCATGATGATGATGATTATTTGTTTATATCTGTACTGACTCTATGCCCTCAGTAAGTACATGTTATTCTCTTTCCTCCCACCTTCAAAATCTTTTTTTTTTTTTTTTTTTGAGACAGAGTCTCACTCCATCACCCTCAGTAGAGTGCCGTGGCATCACACAGCTCACAGCAACCTCCAACTCCTGGGCTTAGGCGATTCTCTTGCCTCAGCCTCCCAAGTAGCTGGGACTATAGGCACCCAAAACAACACCTGACTATTTTTTTGTTGCAATTTGGCAGGGTCCGGGTTTGAACCTGCCACCCTCAGTATATGGGACCAATGCCCTACCCACTGAACAACAGGCGCCACCCCCACCTTTAAAATCTGGCCTGAATTTTACCACCTTTGCAACATCTTCCAGTCTATTCATTTGACAAGCATATATTGCTCCCTGCTCTGGTCATGCTTATGCAGTGCACTGGAGACCCGGGAATCAATCCACCAACTCCCTTCCCTTGAGTTAGAAGACATACATAAAAATTATAGTAGGCTCGGCGCCTGTGACTCAGCGGGCTAAAGCGCCAGCCACGTTCACCTGCGCTGGAGGGTTCGAATCTAGCCTGGACCCACCAAACAACAATGACGGCTGCGACCAAAAAATGGCCGGGCATTGTGGCAGGCGCCTATAGTCCCAGCTACTTGGGAGGCAGAAGCAAGAGACTCGCTTGAGCCCAGGAATTGGAGGTTGCTGTGAGCTGTGATGCCACAGTACTCTATCCAGGGTGACAGCTTGAGGCTCTGTCTCAAAAAAAAAAAAAAAAAATTATAGTAGTAGGGCAGCACCTTGGCTCAACAAGTAGGGCACTAGCCCCATATGCCGGAGGTGGCGGATTCAAACCCAGCCCCAGCCAAAAAAAAAAAAACTGCAACAATAACAACAACAACAAAATTATAGTAGTAGATTGCAGTAGAAGCTGTGAGTTTACAGAAGCAGAGAGCTTAACTCAAATAGGAAATTGGGGCAGGTTTACAGAGGAGGGGTCATTTGGGTGGGGTATTGAAGGGTGAGCAGGAGTTCCTTAGAGTTAGGAAGTGGGAACCGAGAATGATGTGTAATGTAGACCTTGTAACGGGTATTGAGTGATTAAAGTCTGGAGAGCAACATGTCTGAGGCTAGTTCTACAGAGTGTCCATACATAGGGAAAATGGAAATTGTATCTAAATTTACCTTTATTTACAAAGTACTCATTACAAAATTTTACAAAATTGCTCAGCGCCTGTGGCTTAACGGGCTAAGGCGCCAGCCACGTACACCTGAGCTGGTGGGTTCGAATCCAGCCCGGGCCCGCCAAACAACAATGACGGCTGCAACCAAAAAATGGCTGGGCATTGTGGCGGGCGCCTGTAGTCCCAGCTACTTGGGAGGC
>CAUYRH010029502.1:0-13005 GCA_963574655.1 Perodicticus potto
GCCGCTGCCCACTGGTCCGGGCTGCTTCTCAGCTGAGGCTTCTGGAGTCAAGGTCTTTGTGTTTCTTCAATGTCTTTGTAACTGGAAGGTGAGAATTGCATGCTGTTTGGGAAGAGAGCGGCCGCGTGGCACCAAACAAACGCACAGGCAGTAGAGTAAACACTTAGAGACCAGCAGAGCCTTCCTCTGACCTCCTCGGTACGCTGTCACTGAGTCGTTTCTGGCCCCCAGAACATCCCTGGTGCAGCTGCTGCCTCCGTCCCTTCCTAGACCCTGGTGCACGTTCTTGTCTTGTCCTAAAACGTCCACAGTGGCTCTAGCTGGGCTACTACCCTCTAACCCAGTCCCATCCCGACATCTCTACAGCTGCCGCTGAGCGTGAGATTAAGCCTTAGCAGGAGAGTAAAAACTCTTCACTGGTAAGGGCCAACAAACTCTCCAGCATCAAACCAGTCCCCGAATCCCATCCGTTAGCCACGAAACAAATGTCACTGTCTCCTAGAGTAGGATAAGCATTCCTGCTGTTTCTTCCTACTGGAGAATTTCCACTCACTCTTCCAGCCCCAATTATGATGTTGTCTTATGAGGACATCCTGGGTCCCTCCCGGGAAGATTAATTATTCTTTTCTTTAAGATGTCTTAGCCATTTTTATGCCTCTATTATTAACACTTGTCAGAATGTTTTTTATTAATTTTGCACATATCTTACTAAATCAGTCTGTTGAATCCTTGAAACACACACTAACTTTATTCAATTTTATGTCATTAGCCCAAGCATGGGACCCTGATCTATAGTAAATATACAACAATTGTTTAGTGATCAGATGAAAGTGTTGCATAAAGACATCTTACAGGGCCCAACGTTCTTGTTGGGACGAGTCTCTCCACGCACATTGTGCTCCAGAGGCTCATCTGCTTCCTCCTCTCTCCCTTCTCTCCTTCCCCCTTCCCGTTTTCCTTCTTTCTTTCCTTCCTTCCTCCCCCAAACGTTTATCGAACACCTTCTGTGGTCTTGGTTTCCCGTGAGGTATCAGACAGACATGTGCAGAATGATAAAACCGTATTTCTCTCCTAGAATGATTCTTAATTTTTAGTTTATTTTATTGTATTTATTCTTTGAGTCAGGCCCTTGCTAAGTTGTCCAGGCCGGAGTGCAATGGCACAATCATAGCTTACTGCAGCCTTGAATACCTGGACCCGAGTGATCTTCCTGCCTCAGCTGCCAAATTCCTTGGGCTCCAGGTGCACACCATCACACTTGACTAATTTTAAAATATTTTGTAGAGAAGGAATCTTGCTATGTTTCCCAGAATGGTCTTAAACTCTTATTCTCAAGTGATCTTCCCACTTCAGCTTCCCAAAGTGCTGAGATCATAAGCACAAACCACCATGCCTGGCCTACTCAATCTTCTTCGCTTTTTTTTTTTTTTCATTTCAGGTTAATTGAGGATACAAAGAATTAGGTTACAATGCTTGCCTTTGTTCGGTAAAGTCCCTCTTATAATTGTGTCCTGCCCCCAAGAGATATGCCGCACACCCCAACACTGTGCTCATTAAGTGGGAACACACCCCTCTCCCCACTCTCATTCCCCTGCCCCCTACCTGGAATGGATTTGAGTTTTTCTCTTATGTGGGCGTGTATTAGATCATCTACTGGCTTCATATTAGAATTGAGTACATTGGATTCTTGCTTCCCCATTCTTGTGATAATTTACTAGGAAGAATGTGTTCCACCTCCATCAGCTTAATACAAAAAATGTGAATTCTCCATTTTTTTAAAATGGCTGAATAGTATTCCATGGTGTACATATACCCCAGCTTGCTAATCCATCCCTGGGTTGGTGGGCATTTAGGCTGTTTGCACATTTTGGCAATTGTAAATTGAACTGTGATCCACATCACAAAGTCTCAATTTTTAATGTGACGCAATCAGTGGAGTAATAGTAAAATTTGGATATCACCAGCTTGGCAGAAACCCCCTCATGCTTGTCATTGAGCTGTGGACATGTCCTCTGCTCCCTCAGTCTCGTTTCTGTGATGAGCTGGGAGCACAAACGGTGACCTCCGTGCACAGGCTCTGTGGGACGTCTCCGCAAGCCCCGGAGGGTCCTGGAGGATGTCTCTATGATGGGAAGAGAACAGGTCCAGTCTGGGGTCTAGTTGGAGCTCTACTGCAAACTGGCTGTGTCCTGATTCAGAGTTCCGTCTACTGGATGTCTTCTCCGAAATTGAGGGGGCTGCCCTGGATTCCAGAGGGCTCTCAATTGAGGGTTCATGTTAGAATTTAAGTATAAATATGTAACAAAAAAATGTACTTTTACATATGTTTACTGGTACTCTTAACGTGTGATTACTGGTTATCTAATTGGTAAACACAGTGTACATGTATGTCTACACATAATTATATATACTTCTCTCCATACACGTCTATATGGACGTATAGTTTCCACCAAAGAGTCACTGAATTAGGCTCTCTCAGGGCCAGGCCACCCATGTGCCCTTCCCAGAGACTCTGCCCTGAACTATGTCCTTCTCTGCAATGTCATGGCCTGTGGTGTCTCTGGGTCTCTTCAGTTCCGTGACACGATCTGACAGCCCCACCCTGACCGAGCACAGATTCTCAGCCACCCCGGGGCCGTCTCTTGTGGGAACCAGGAACATTGTTTCAAGAAACAATTGGAGCAGAGGCTGACATCACAGGTCTTCCTGAAAGGGCGGAAAGAGACGCAGAAGGGAGATAAGACGAGGAAATCCCCGCGTGCCTGTGGCCGGCACCCAGGCCTGGGCCACTTCTCTAACTTTCAGGGGGCCCCAGCTGCTCTGATGTCCTGACATCCATATATTTATTCTCTGACTGAAGCACAAAGATCTAAGTGAGCTAATGCATCAACCCATGAAAAATGAACAATTAAAACAATGAAGTTGTCAGTTCTTTTACCAGATTGCAAATAAATAACATGCCTGTCAGGCTGGCTGCCCTGCTGGACCATTAGTTTAACACATAGACGTTCTGAGGAGCAGGCGGATGACAGCTGATCTATCACCCTGGTGGTTCCGGGCCTTTGATAAAAACCTGAGCAAAACAAGCTGTCATAAACCACAAAAGGTCAATCCCAATTTGTGAAAAGCAAAATATTAGATGAAATTTTAATATACCTCTCTACCCATTGTGAGAGCCACAAGCTGTTTGTTTAAGCTGGTAGGCACTGGATAGTCCTTGGGACAATCCTGATCACCTTTCTTTCTGCATATCACTGCTGAGCTTGCCAGGAGCATGGTGCTAGAGCCCTGCTGCAGGGGCGTCTGTCACCACCACAGTGGGGGGCTAACGTCTTGGGACTGCACAATGGTCTTCCTGCCAGGCTGGGAAGGAAGTAACTCTCTGCCACCTCAAATGCAGATTGGTCAAACACAAAGTCAAGTTATTTCACTCTCTAGTCTGTACTATTTCTGTATGTGAACTCATCAAAAGGTCTGCCAGCCAGAAATACTGCTCATGACAATAATTAGATACTGCAGCCTGTCAAATAAGTAAATCAGGACATAGCCTTTAAATCCTCGAGTTGATTTCTCAACTGTCTTTACATTTTATGAAAAGGTAAAGAATCACCCTTTTAAAGTCACCTTGAAGAAGGTAACATTTATTTCTCAGAAGCATAAAGTACTGTTAGAAAACGCTTCCTACAGTAAAGCTGGGTGAGGAGACATGTCTCCCACGATCACCAAGTTGTCTAAATGACTTAGTCTTTAATTTTTAGAGAAGTCAAGGCCTGTGAAGTCAGCAAGCCAAAGGCAGCTCATCTTCCCCTTCCAGAATCTTTTGGTTATTTACCTATATTCTCGTTATCTCTTCATGGTCAAAATGATTTAAATTCTACCTGAAGTAGAAACAGTCACTATTAACTAAAAGAGCAAACTGCAGCTTTAACATGGAGAGATAGTTTACCCAGAAGCCATAGAGAGAGGCCCTGTGGTCATTTGGAAATGACCAGAAAGATTTTGATTGGGAGGAAGCATCAGCTACATTGCTTCAAACTGGCACGACCAGTTCTTCCAGTGGCCTGGACGGCTGATAATAAACAAGATAAACAAGAAATATTTAAAGTAAAGCTCTCCTAGCACAACTTTTCCTGTTACCTGCCCCTGTGGTCTCTTCGAGGTCATAAAGGCACTCTCCCTTCCTAAGAAGCATCCCTGAGAGAGTGGAAAAGCTCAGAGCTCATCCAGAGAATACCCTGGTTTTGTCATTTAATGGCCAGGTCGCATGGGCAAGTGATGTCATGTCTACTTATCTTTTTTTTTTTTTTTCTTTTTTTATTGAATCATATCTGTGTACAATAATTCAGTCATGGGGTACAGTGTACGGGCTTCAGATACAATCAGAGACATTTTCATCAACCTGATTGCGATAACATTCAATGTCTACTTATCTTAATGTGTGCATGATGGGGAGTGCTTAGAGGCAACCCTATAACAAAGCAAAAGGTGTTCTGTAGATCCTGGGATGTCCCTAGTCTTTAAAAGCCCAGATTGTGTTCTTATATAAAGCCCTGAGAAAGGCAGGTAATTCATGGTCTGGGGCCATGTTTTCCAACCTTTTTTTTTAATCTCACAGCACACTTGAACCAGTAGTTACACTTCCACAGCACACTTAAATTATGCTGATCAAAAAAGAGTTTAAAAAAAGAATATACTTCCTGTGCTTTGAATGTCCTTCAAAAATAATTTAATTAATAATCTTTAAAGTTTTCCCGGCACACCTGAGATCCTCTACCTGCACACTGGCGTGCCACGACGCTGCTCCGGAGACCACCATTGTGGCCTATCATCGACACCTACTCTCCCTACATTTCAGCCCTTGCAGGTGTTTCTTACTGCACAGCTCTGCGCTTCCCCTTACATGATGATGGAACTCTCAAGCCCTTTCCAAAGTTTTTCCTGGGGCCTGACCTTCCCCCCAAGAATCTAAAGTAATTCTCAATGTGATCTTGTTTGAAAACTTCTCTTTCGAATTCATTAACTAAAGTTTCTAAAGTAATTGTCCATCTATTTTCCATATCATGTGCTTTAAAGAATATACACTATTTCTATGGAGTTGTGCGTCAGGCTGTTGTAAAGAACAGGACCCTGTGTGATAATGTGGTCTTCAAGGAGCAAATCAGAAAGCGGAGATTGTGGTGACCTGAATGATGACCCCTCAAAGATGTCTGTGTCCGAATTTCTGGAAGGTGTGAATATGTCACCTTACATAGCAAAAGGGGCTTGCAGATGTGAGTAAGGTAAGAATCTTGAAATAGGGCCATTTCTCTAGATTATCTGGGAGGCCCATTGTGTCTGTAAGGAAAGCAAAGAAGAGGAAGGAGGCTGAGCACTAAGTCGGGAGGTGGAGGAAGATGCTGCCAGCCAAAGAATGCAGTTGGCTGCTGGGGACTGGGTAAGGCGAGGAAATAGATCCTGTAGGGCTTGGGGTCCTAGTTCCCCATATCCAGGTGAGCTGGTTCAATTACTTGGCTGAGCTAGAAAGTTCAGCTGAGGCCCTGTGGCGATTGGAAGCAAAAATGAAGGAGACAGAAAAGAAAACTGGAGCGGCACAGGCAGCGCCAGTAACAAGCAAAAGGGACCTGCACAAGTTCACTCAACAAAGAGGAAGGTCAGGGCACCTCCGAAGAGCCAGGAGTGGGTCCCCCTCACGGTGGAGAGAAGGTGAGAGGGCCAGACGCACAGGCCTGCAGGGCAGAGAAACTCTCTCCGTTTGGAGTCGGCTACAAGTCTCTCCCTGGCCTCTCTGCCCTCCAGGCAGCACATCCCTTGTCCACTGGTCATTGATTACCTGGCTACCTCAGGCCCACATTCTCAGGGGCCTCCACGCTCCCCCCACCTCCTTTCTTAGAGTCCTTTCTCAGATTCTGCCCTCAGGCCACCTGAAGGAACATAGCCTAGAAAATACCTTGATTTTAGACTTCTGACTTCCCACACTCTGAGAGAATTAATTTATGTGTCTCAAATGGTAATTTGTGACTGCATCCATCGAACACTAACACAGAAATGTCTATAATAATGTAAGCTTGGCCGTCGTCTAGTGTCCACACACCATCGCCAACACATGCCTTGAGAAGCTTCTTAGCAGCTTCCACGTAACAGGGACTTTTCTCTGGATGTTCCCCACCCCCCGCACTCCCAGCACACACTCCCTCCATAGTGTTTCAGAGCTCAGTGAAACGGTGGCCTCCTCCCAGGGGACGTCTGCAACGAAACAGCTCCACTCCACGCCTGCCGGTCTAAACCAGAGTTTCTTTTTTCTTTTCTTTTCTTTCTTTTTTGCAGTTTTTGGCCGGGGCTAGGTTTGAACCCGCCACCTCCAGTGTATGGGGCCAGTGCCCTACTCCTTTGAAACACAGGCGCCGCCCCTAAACCAGAGTTTCTGATATGAGCCTCCTCATAGCACCTGACACTCTTCTAACATGTTTCGATAACGTTTATTTGAATGCTGATTTAATTGTGTTTATCTCTTCACTATTGTGAGGATAACAGGTATAAGAATCATGCCTGTTGTTGGCAAATGGTTGTCACATTGTAGGTATTCAAGAAATATGTCTTGGCTGAATGATAAGATTCCAAAATTCTGTGCAGCTTGTAAGATGGACTGAAATTGAGGCCTACAATGCAGTTTGTCTGGAAGCGAGAGACAATCAATAAAAAGGGCACTTTTGTTCCTTGTCAGTGTCTCTTGCAGAAAACATGGGACTCTTAGGCTTTGATTTTCTCTAAAATCTTAGCAAAGTCACCATTATTTAGCTCAGTGATCATTAACAGATGTTTGTCGTGATAACTATATCAGCCAAGAAATGCTGCAATATTTTTCAAAAATTCTTTTTAAATACTATTTAGAATGATTTTCTCTATATTAATTTTATTGTTTCACAATACACATCATATATTCCTTCAATGAGGTTTAAAGATCACTCGAGAACTGACTGTGAGATCACTAAGAGACATTCTCAAGTAAAGTGTTTAATTCTGTTACATTAGTAGGGCACTGGCCCCATATGCTAGAGGTGGTAGGTTCAAACCCAGCCCTAAACAAAAACTGTATCTGTTACTTTTGATTCCTATGAGTTCAGTGGTAAGAGCTGAGAATGTGTTTCTGCTCCTCATAGGGTGGAGAAATGGTTAACATCTGTGGACAGCTTTAAAATTTGGAATATTAATGAAAATATGGGTAAATTTCATGAGTACATATTTCAGAAATTTCTTCTCAAGTGATTTCCATTGTTTTTAAGTAATAATGTTGCCTGAATAACAGATCCATCTAAAGATGGTCTTTAAATATTAGGTATTTTATTCTCCTCCACAATTATCCTGAATTTTTCTATGCTGTTTGCACATGTATGGTACCCTTTTTGAATAGTTCATTCTGATTTTAAATATAAGGGTTTTATAAAAAAGAAACAAATTTTGTGGAGGTGCTGTAAGATTCCTGTATGTCACTGAATCTATTGTGCTACTCCTTATAACCACCTGTGAGAGACATTCCACTAATCTCATTATGTACAAAAGGAAATTGAAGATATTAGAGCTTAAATAACTTCCTTAACACCAAAGATAAAATCAACGGTAGTTTTGGGTCTGCCTGACCAAAGTTCATGCTACTTCCTCTGAACCACACAACCTTCCCTATAACACACCACCTTCACTGGCCCGCACCACCTTCTCTAGACTACAACCTTCACTGGACCACAACACCTTCACTAGACTACAACCTTCACTGTCCCACACCTCCTTCACTAGACTACAACCTTCACTACACCACATCACCTTCACTAGATACAACCTTCACTGCCCACACCACCTTCACTAGACTACAACCGTCACTGTCCCACATCACCTTCACTAGACAACAACCTTCACTGGCCCATATCACCTTCATTAGACTACATACAACCTTCACTGGCCTAAACCACCTTCTCTAGACTACAACCTTCACTGGACCACACCACCTTCACTAGATACAACCTTCACTGGCCCACAACACCTTCACTAGACAACAACCTTCACTGGCCCACACCACCTTCACTAGATACAACCTTCACTGGCCCACACCACCTTCACTAGAGTACAACCTTCACTGCCCACACCACCTTCACTAGATTACAACCTTCACTGGCCCAGATCACCTTCTCTAGACTACAGTCTTCACTAAACCACATCACCTTCACTAGATAGAACCTTCACTGCCCACACCACCTTCACTAGACTACAACCTTCAATGGCCCACACCGCCTTCACTAGACTACAACCTTCACTGGCCCACATCACCTTCACTAGACTACGTACAACCTTCACTGGCCTACACCACCTTCTCTAGACTACAACCTTCACTGGACCACACCACCTTCACTAGATACAACCTTCACTGGCCCACACCACCTTCACTAGACTACAGCCTTCACTACACCACATCACCTTCACCAGATACAACCTTCACTGCCCACACCACCTTCACTAGACTACAACCTTCACTGGGCCACACCACCTTCACTAGATACAACCTTCACTGTCCCACACCACCTTCACTAGACTACAACCTTCACTGGCCCACACCACCTTCACTAGACTACAACCTTCACTGCCCACACCACCTTCACTAGATACAGCCTTCACTGGCCCACACCACCTTCACTAGACTACAACCTTCACTGGCCCACACCACTTTCATTAGACTACAACCTTCACTGGCCCACACCACCTTCATTAGACTACAACCTTCACTGGCCCATACCACCTTCAGTAGACCACATCACCTTCACTAGACTATAACCTTCACTGGCGCATAACCACCTTCACTAGACTACAACCTTCACTGGCCCATACCACCTTCAGTAGACAACATCACCTTCACTAGACTATAACCTTCATTGGCCCACACCACCTTCACTAGACTGTAACCTTTAATGGCCCACACCACCTTGACTAGACTACAACCTACACGGGCCCACAGCACCTTTAGTAGACTACAACCTTCCCTAGCCCCCACCACCTTCACTAGACTGTGGCTTTCAATGGCCCACACCACCTTGACTAGAGTACAACGTTCAGTGGACCACACCACCTTCACTACACCAATATCTTCACTGGCCCACACCACCTCGCTGGATACCTGCAGACTAGCACATTTCTGTGAAGACCTTCTCACGGCACAGTGTTTCAAAGTCCCTTCTGTCAAAGCTCTGTGCCAGCAGGTTCCACACCTCCAGATGGAAAATGGCTACTTGGGCTGGAACCCTGGAGTTGACAGCACTGCCCTGCCATGTCCACTCAGTCACATTGACTTCTCAGTGTGACTTATCTCCTCCGAGCACGGGGTTTTGTGGCATATTTACTGTGTGGAAAGCTAAGCTTTATACTCACATAGCCCCATGGCAAAAACAGATCTCGCCATTGATAGGAAGAAGCTGTGATAATCTTCATATCTAAAACTGCCAGGAGCCTCCACAGGCACGTTTTTATTTTTTTAACTGTCATCAACTTTTGCATCCCTATCAAGTGGTTTCTCTCATTGTCACACTGCAGGAGAACGTTGGGGGTGCCCCACGTGCTCAGGGACAGTGAGGTGGAGAACGGAAGCTCCTCACACCAGTATCCACCCAGCTCTGGAACCCATGATCAGGTCTCCCGCTGAGCCATTTAACAACCAAGGTAGTGGCCCCTTTTCAGACGGTAAAGCTGGATGTGCCAGTGATCTATCCGGCTAGTTCAAGATGAAGGTTTATTGATAATATTTGAACAGTGATTCTTAGCTAAAAGGATGTCTAGACCAACAGCAGACTACGTAAAAAGAGGTTAAGATGCTGAGTCAGATCTCTCCTAACACTCCCGTGTTTATACATGTGCCAGGAAGAACAAGAAGAAAAAAAACATTTTGAGGACTCTTTTTAAATTAACCCCTCTTGTGTTTCATCTGTTTTTGCTTTTAATACCAACAAAGCAACCAATGTCCTAATAAGTTAGACTTTCTATTATTGTCATCATTTTTACTTAAATAAATATTATTCAGGATAATAGATGCTGAAGAAGTAAGGAACCCCACAGCAGACAAAAACATGTGAACGGAACAATGACTCCACTAACACGAGGTTTTCTTTTTTCTTTTTCTTTTCTTTTTTTTTTTGCAGTTTTCGGCCAGGGCCAGGTTTGAACACACCACCTCCGGTATAGGGGGCTGGCGCCCTACTCCTTTGACCCACAGGTGCCACCCTAACATGAGGTTTTCTATAGTACTTTCAGGCACTCCTGATGCCAGTACTCCTAGGTAATAAACGAAAAGCTTGATCCAATAATTACTATTCAATTTTAGGTCTGCAAGTCCTACAGACCTATTTGGTTGATTTTTTTTTTTTTTTTTTACTGAATTTACTTGAATTGTTATGAAAACACAAGTATGTAACTCAAAGCATCTACTTGACTCCATTTTATAAGCTGATAAACATCCAGAACAACTTCTTAGTTTTTTTACAAAAGGTCATCAAGTTGTTTAAAAATAGGAAGGACTCTTTCACTGCCCAGTCAGTAAAAAGAAAACAACAGAACCCAACAGAGTGGCTGACAAGTCACACAAATACAGGCCGTGCTAATGTGCAGAGAGAAACAACATTCAGAGTTTAAAGTGGCTGCACCAGAAAAAAATACCTTTATCCAGATATGCGGTCCCTCATGAATTATACTATTATTTTAGTTGATTTTGCCTGACGTTACCCTATGATTTTGTTTTTCAGTGACAAGAAAATTGCAGCCAACCCTTGACAGTCAGTCACAAATTGACTGAACAAAACAAAATCAAACGGTAAAGTAATCCCCAAGTAAATTTAATGAAACCCAAACCCCAAGGGGCAGCACACTTCTCTAGGCAATGGTTTTATTTAATAAATTTTTCCCTCCTTTCACTTTTAGAGCTATATTTACACAGACAAATTTAATTCATTGGGTTTACATTTCCTCTTCCCCTTGGTTTGTCTACCAGGGACCCACGGGAAAGACTGTCACCTGGTAGGTCAGTGTTCAGCCGGGAATGGGGACTGTCACCCAGTCATAGGGAGAGGCACCTGTCTGCCTGGCTACCATGGAAACCATGGTGTTCTCCTCAAGTGTGTTCCTGTTCAGTTGGAGGCACCAGCAGGGTGGGTCATCACTTACAATGCTCAAGGGCAAATGTTAATTCAAACTTCTAATACATAGCCAATTCCATGATAATATTTATTGGAATAGTTGAAAACATGTGCTTTCTTGGGTAACTCTTCTAATAGATCTTTTCTTTTCTTTCTTTTATTTTTTATTTTTTTGTAGGTTTTGGCCGGGGCCAGGTTTAAACTCGCCACCTCCAGTATATGGGGCCAGCGCCCTCCTCCTTTGAGCCACTTTAAAATATCTCCAAGCTCTTCACAAGTATTTAACATGAAAAGAAAGAGACAAAGATAAAGAAAAAAATGTAAGACAATATAAACTTATTTACATTGATTTTATTAGGTATAAACAACACACAACAAATGATAATATGTGTGTATTTAAAGTGATTCATAAAGTAAGTTAGTTTCAGGGGCTTCTGAGGAACCATCAAATTAAACAAAGTGTTATTCTGGAATGAAAACAATGACTAGCCTCAATGACAAAATGCCAGCTGGCTCATTATTGTCTAATAAAAGAAGAATAGTCCCTAGACCAAACACCTTCTATGGATTTGTCAGGACATTTTAACATCGAAAATGGTTGTAGAAGAATACACAAACGGCGTCCCAGGGAGCACGTTGAAGTATTCAGTCAGCTACTTATTTTTTAAGCTTGTAATTATTTATAATGTACTTTTTTATAGGTTTAAGAATAAAATTATTTGGCCTCAGTTTTATTTTTCCTCCAACTTGGCAAACGCTACTCTCTTTCCTCCCTAGTTGCTCCTGTAACAAATCCCTCCTAGTTTCCTGTTCTAATTCTGCAAGGATATGAATGACTTAGAGATTTGTCTCCTCAAACTACAACAACAAAAATATGTTCACAGACAAGCTACTGATTTTAGTTTTCTACTATATATATATATATATATTTTGAATATCACTTCCCTATTGTGTCCTCATTTTAAATAATTACCAGCTAAAAATATTATTGAAAATGAATGGAAATTATTTCAATTAATAGTTTGCTTGGTATCCGTAAACACTGCAATCAAGCGCAAAATGAAGAGGTAAAATATACAGTCATTTCTATGAGGTTTTAGTTATGGCAAATTTCAAGCTTCCTTATACTAAAAGAAAGCATGTTATTTTCTACATTTCTACATTTTTGCCCCATATGTCAGAAAGAATTCCTTCATGATACCAAGGTCATTTTATATCGATAAAATAATAACAAGTTACACAAAACTGTGTGGTGCTTTTATTTCAGAAGGCAAGCCCCCTCGAGTTGGGGGAAGGCAGCCTCACCTTATAAAAGTAAGGCCGGGGGGGACTGAGAGTGGTTCCCCAGCGAGTCCAGCTGGCTTCGGTCCAGGCAACACGTGGTTGGATGTGGCTCCAAGGGCTCCTTGGCAACATCCACTAGAATTACAGGACTATGAAGAAAGATTCAAGAAAATATCTTTAAAAGGTGTAGCTGGCTCAAAAGCAAAAGTTTCAGAAGCCAAGAACAACTGGGCTTTCATGTTCTCAAGTTCAGAGTAAAGAATCAAAATTTTCTCTGGGCAGAGGTCAGAGGAAGCAAACAAACTTGCCGTGAGTTCTCACCACTTGTCCATAATTCAGAGCATAGGTGAGTTATTCCCAGCTAGTGGATAGCAGAGACGAAAAAAGGCACACTACCTGTTAGATGTAAAGTCACAGCACTGCGTGTTGTATGACCAATGAGAGGTTTTAAAGTGAACATGGGAGGGCAGCACCTGTGGCTCAGTGGGTAGGGCGCCGAACCCATATACTGAGGGTGGTGGGTTCAAACCCAGCCCTGGCCAAACTGCAACCAAAAAAT